>JAPFSE010000444.1:0-104659 GCA_030777785.1 Beauveria caledonica | reverse complement strand
AATAAGGAAATAAGGACTTAAGGAATTCTCGTTATCTAGGCCTAATGTCAGCCAATAGCTTTTCTATGTTTGTCAAGTCTCCCTCGCCTGTTCTCTCGAGACACGGCTTTGGCCGCCAAGCAGCGACGCACCATAATTTACTTGCTTCGTACATCTGCGAAGTTGAAGTCACTCCGTGAGTTACAACTCCAAGACCAGCCCGTGCTGGGCGGTCGGGTTATGAGGGCACGTTTTACGTAGCCGTTGGGGCAGTTACATGTCAGAAGTGGTTGTGCAGCGTGTCTGAAATCAGCGCATTCGTGGTCATAAAAGACCCCTCTGCCGCCGTATATGGCCTACATGGACTGTCGTCACTCATGCGGATATACCCAACATTGCAGATATTCCAGAATTATAATTCTTCTTTCCATAGTAGAGAACATTGCTAAAACCAGTACATATTGGAGTCTGCGCCATCCAGGCTGTTCTCCTTCTCCAACTTGCTCATCAGGTTCTTGACCCTGACAACAATCGCTTTTCCATATTCCGGACCTGGTGGCGGCATAGCGACACTCAGATCGTTGCGCAGCCAGACAGGGCGATGGTCCAACGCGGCCGCATCCACGGCTTTGCGCATCACCTCGTAATGATTGTCGTCGTAGCCTCCGCCCAGGATGACGGCCTTGGCACCGTCGGCGATGTTGCCGGTGCCCACACTGCTGGCTGCCGTCTCGGGCGCGGTCCCCTTGAGGACGAGGGGCAGATCCTTGACGCCAGCTTCGGGTGTCTTGACAAAGTGCACGACTGTCGGGGAGTTAATACGGTGGGAGGACAAGGCGGGTTAGGCAACATGGTGAAAATGGACTGAAAGGTAGGGTCGAGAAATTACATACGCTCATATTCCGGCTTGAGCCCGGCCGCGACGGACTCGCCAATTGTCTCCCGCCGGCCGCAGACAATGACAGGGATGGCTTTGGCGGCCATGGATGAGTCTGAAAACCTACGGGATAGGGAGCTTCGGATCGTGGTGTAACGAGGGGCGAGAAAGGATGGCGACAAGACTGTACTGCGATGTTGACAGAATAGTCTCAAGGCAATCATGATTTCAACGATTGAAAGAACAGCCAAAGTTGAGGTACGTCATTCGGAGTTTACGGGTGCTGTAACTAACTAGGCAGTTGGTTAGTGGCGACCAGTTGCGGAGTTGGCGTGCAGCTCGACAATTCGACTGCCAGCAGCACCTGTCAAGGGACGATTCTGAATGTGACTACTTGAGCAGCACAGGCCTGTAAGCATTTGAGACTCTGGATAATAATAGAGGTATTAAGATTTATATGAGCATAGGTCACACAATCCTGTCTGCTACTTGCGAGGAAGTCTGAGGTTTGCCTGGATCCGGGCTAGCAATTCCTCCCGTGTGTCACTTGGCTGCGGAAAGAGGTTGCGCTGCATGTATACATTGTTAACTAGGTACTGGCAAATTGCCGACCTCATCGGTGCAACTCACGGCCTCGAGCCACCTTCGCATCTCCTCTCTTGTCCACGTCTCCGGGTCTCCCTTGGGATCGGGATCGGCAGGAAACAAGTCGCCAGCGAGCATCCACGCAGTGGCAGCGGCGACTACGCCTCCAAAGGCTGCGAGGCTGGTCAGGTTTGTTGAGCGCGACAGGCGCTGCGGCTTCATTACTTACCAAGAACCATGTTCTGCCAATAGTTGATTAGTTTGCGGCTATCCACACCGAGCTAGAGTTGCAGGATTTACCTTTGACTTTAATGTACTATCGAGTAGAGTGGGCATTTCGATGATGGTAGATGAAAATAGTTGAAGGGGTTGAGCAGACGTTGGATTGAAAAGAAGGCCAGATCAACATGAAATATGTAGCTGCCAACTGCGTAAGTGACTGCGTGGCCTTGTCCAGCAAGCCACGACTGCACACCCAAGCAGACAAGGCCACACCAACATGGGAAAAAAGTAGTCAAAAAGGAGAACACGATTGCTTCGTTTCATACAGATCCCTTACTAATGGTGCGTACTAAATCTTCCCAAGATTTTAAACTACGTCTATTTTGGAAATAGCTTTCATCTCCAGCGCACCAGTTCTGGGCACCTTCCAGTGGAGTTGCTAGGCGCTCACATAGCTAGGTATGTCCAGTAAAATGCCAGAACCAACACACCGCTCGAACAACAAGAGGCCAGGCAATGAATTTGGAGCATTGGGAGACCACTATTTGCTCGCTACACCAGCAGCCAGACATCATCGTCGTGCCTGGTCCTCCGTGATTCCACCTCGACAGGCGCGACTTTCACCAGACAGGCTGTCCGCACCTGGCATGGAATATTCGGCGCTTACAACCCACCACTTAGACGGGAGCCTTGGCAACCTATTTATCTACCAGGCCCGACCTGCCAGTTTTTGCTGTAGTTTATAACAATTAAGCAGTAGCTCTTTCTCAGTTGCCCGCCCGATAGCCTATTCAAAGCTAGAACTGCGTAAGTCTGAGCCGTGTTGATGTAATGCGAGGTGATGTATATCAGAGTACGGCAGTTCGAGGCTTTGTAGATCCGGGGTGACAACAACAATAGGACGTCAGATAGGACAGAAGGATTAGCCCGTCATGCAGGTTTGATAATGAACTAAAAAAAAATTCCACCGGATGTATGTAAATGAAATCTTCGTTCGCTACCGCCAATTTTAAGTGCAACAGCATTTTGAGGTCTTTGTTCCAGCGCCCATATCTGTTACAAGTACAGAGCATATGGCACACTCATCAACAGCCAACGCCAGCCTCTGCAGGAACTGAAAATCGTCACGCTGGTGATAAGAGTAGCCGAATCACGGGAATGTGACTTGAATCTATCTAGACAGAATGCAAAGAACATGGCCATCATTTGCCCATTATTTGGCCGATTGAGGCAAGAATAGGGTAATGATTGTGGCGCAAGAAAGCACCAGCCACGCAGCACACCGCCACAGCTAGTAAAAGCGAAAAAGAGTGGACCGTACGATGCAACCCCCGCGAGTGGCCGCGCACAAAAATAATATCTGCAAAAACCAGCCAATCTTCTCTATTCACTGTTCAATCGTAATTTTTCCGATCAAACAACACAACACCGCCAAAATGCCTCGCGAAGTCGCTGATATCAAGAAGGTGCGAATTAGAAACGCGTCTCGATTATTCGCGAAAAGAATTCTTGTATTCTAACTGTGGTTGTTAGTTTATCGAGATCTGCCGTCGGAAGGACGCCTCCTGTACGTTTTGGACACCATATCGAACGCTTGTTTTTCTCGCCACGAGACGAATTATCGACGAAAAGAAGGATGCGAATGTGATTGAGGAGGGGCGATTGCTAACGGAAGTATACAGCCGCGCGCATCAAGAAGAACAAGAAGGCCCAGAACATCAAGTTCAAGGTCCGTTGCCAGAAGCACCTGTACACCCTGGTGCTCAAGGACACCGAGAAGGCCGAGAAGCTCAAGCAGTCCCTTCCTCCCAGTATGCGACCCCTGTGACACGGTGTCGAGTTGGAATACTTTTTTGCGAAGCGCAGTGCGGCAAATTGCTCTGCGTCGGCCCGAGGGCATTCCAACTCGATGGTCAATCGCTCCTTAACCCTAGACATTTGCTAACAGCTCCGTAGCCCTTCAGATCACCGACGTCTCTAAGAAGAGCAACTAAACTGTCATACAATAACGGAAAATCGGACGGAATGGAGTAAAGGGTACACACACACAAACACTCACACACAAAAAAGACAAAATATGACATGGGACGAGGGGTCAAGGCCGAGCCCGGAAATGGATGAAGGATTCTACATGCACACATTGGGCGTCTCGGGAATACCTTGCATTTTATGTGCTTGAATCGCGCGCTTGATAGAGATTTCTCAAATGAACGATTAAGGACATGTACACGATACGACTCGCCGTCTTGCTCGGTGACTGTGGCTCTGGATGAACAGATGATCCGCCTCGGAACGGGTGTGTTGTGACGACTACACTAATTTACAAATGCAGGACATTGATGTCATTATTCTGACCACCTTCTATCTCTCTGAGGGTATCCCGATCAAGGCGCTATTTCGGCAATGCGCAGCTCCTGGCCTATAGGCTTGCCGTACTGCTCGAGCGGCGCCAGCTCGTCAGCCGCAAGGTCTTCACTGCGAAATATGATGAGCTCCTCACGACCCGCTTCCTTTTCGATGCGCCAGCCCGCCCAGACTCTGTCCTTCTGCCCCCCGGCCACGAGCGCGCCCTCGAGCTCTGCGTAGCGCGCCTGCAGCTTCTCGCGCCCCGCGCCGCCCTCCACCGCCGCCAATTTGGTCACGACGAGTGTTTCTTTGGGGGAAAAGGCTTCGTGGAGGTGCGGCCGACGGCCGGCGGTGTCCATGTGGAAGAAGAGGAACCCGCGGTCCGCCTCGCTGACTGTGGGGTCGGCGACGGCGTGGTGGTCGGGCACGGCGCCGCCGAGTAGAAAGGCGGCAAACTTGGACATGATGCGCTTGTTGGCGGGCGTGTCGAGCCATTCAAGGTGGGCGGCGGGCGTCTGCCAGGGCGCGGTGATGGCGACGCGGTGGCGGCCGGGCTCAGTCGCGTCGGCGTAGAGGCGGCTGACCGACGCCTTTTTAGCGCACTTGTTGGGATGGTGAGCGCGGACCCATTCATCCTGGATCTCCTGGCACTCCATGACGACCTCAAGGAGCTCGATGGCGTCGTAGGAGTCGCGAAGGGTGAAGAGGGCGAATCCGGTAACAGGCATGGCGTTTTGTCGGGGTACGGGGATCTTGCGCCGGCTATAGTAACCTTGTAATAGTGCAGCCGTTGTGATATGGCGGGCTGTTGTAATATTGCAGTGGGTGTTGTGAGGCGTGCATGAAAGTATTCTCGACGGTTTTCATTTGGACAAGGCAGCTTGGCGGGGAGCTCTTCTCGATGCGGGGGAAGAGCATCGCACACGAAAGCGGGAGGTGAGGGGCAAAGCTTGTCCGTTCATTGGTGCAGAATTAGTACAAGATAATTTACAATGGAGGCAAAGTTATTCAGCAGGCAACGTTTCGATGGGGAAACCAGCCAAGAGAAAAGAGGCAATGATTGGCCGGCGCCATTGGCGATGAATGACGTTGGCTGCATCATGATGAACCTTTTCATGAGCGTTGCATGCGGCATGGGTGGCAGGGACGAAAGCGAACTGCGTCATTGCGACTAAACAAATATGACTTTTTAAGGAGGTGGAGAAATGAGAAGAAAGGGCTTCTTTGGGTACGACAAGAAGGAAATACTCGCAAGAGCAAATCCAAAAGGTGGAGGGAGAAGAAGAAAAGAAATGTTGACATCTTCGTGGCAGTTCAGGTCGTTGCTGCACCATAGCCTGCGACAAGGCTGCCGGTCTTGGTACGAGTACGAGGCAGCGTGTGGAGATGCGGGCGTCTTGGGGTCCGGGCGGCGCATCGGGAGGTACTAGGTAGTAATAGAAAGAGCGGGTTGTCTAAATATTATTCACAGCTTTTTCTACCTGAAAAAGTCAAGTAATCTACAATTACAGTCATGATTGAGATCGTCTGTATCCCGTGCTTGTCGCTCGCTACAATGATGTTCGCAGCTGTCCAAAGTCGCAGCAATGACGCTGTTGTACGAGGTGCAACCGCAAAGCGCTGCCTGGTTACTGGTAACCCCCAGTGCCCCCTTCTGGTTGCAGCGTGAAACAGTGCCGGCAAAGGCGCCCGGTCCCGAGAAGCCGGATACGCAAGCTGCAGAAGAGGTGGCAGCGTCGCAATCAGTCTGCTCCCACTGCTTGAGCGGAACGAAACATGCATCCCGTCTGCAGGGGGGAGACGAGGTGATAAGCAGTGAGTGCCACGAGGGGCTTTTTAAGTTTTAGGGGAGTCACACGGGTTAGGTGCGTAAAATACAGGCGGTCGTAGCGTCGTAGGTCGCTACAAAAACTGTGGGTAGTTGGCATAGATCCCCTGTAACGGCCCTGTGGCTGCAGGTCAATAGTGGGCTGCCTGAGGTACCTACCTGCCTTTTGGCTGAGGATGACGCACCTCGATGATGATGCGAATGATGATAATATAATCATGTTGTGTGTGCTCATGTCCTTTTGTACTGAAAGCATTCATCTGTGTGGCACGATGCAAGATAGGTAAGCCTGTGCTATGTTGGCAGCCAGGCAACCAGGCTGGCAGCTGGACGAGACATGCCCAAGGCTGTGTCCCTCCTGATAATACCTAATAAAGCTGACTGCTACCCCAAGTGCGCCCTGCAACCTTTTTTTTCTTCTCTTGCTGCGTCAAGAATGCGACGAGATTGGACACAAATACATCATCAGTCCCCGTCTTCATACTCTTTTGCTGCATCTTGACCATCATTTTCCTCCACTGCTCATCATCTACTTTTAGTCATTGCTGTGGGCGCTCACCACACCCACCACACCCCCCAACTCTCGCGCCTCCGCGTCCCGCCAAAAGTACAAACCTTCCAATTGGCGCCTGACCATTACTCGTCCCATCCGTCCGCCTCTTCGACCTTCGACTTTCCTCCGCGCGCCTCTCCTTCTTTGCTCCCCTTTAGTGCGGCCGCCATTCCCTAATTCAGACTTGTCCCCCGCCTCACTTCGCTCCTTGACGTTTCTTGTTCTTCTTGCCACTTTTGTTCATCTCTACATCTTCTGCGCCGCCCGTCTGCTTCGCAAGCGTCATTGACGGCTCGTGCTACGCCAACACTGCCGATCCCTCCCAACGGCTTAGACGAGAGAGACGGTCGACCGAATTACTCATGTAACGGACTTTGATTCTCGACAAGATAGAAACCGCCCCCTTCAACACTACGGCCCCAAAAAATCCTTGACGACTGCATCAGATCTTCCCCTATTCGTCTCGCGACCACCATCTAACTCTCCACGGAAATGCCACCTGCCGCGATTCGCGACCCGGCCATGGCCAATGGAACAAGCACAAACGGCCACTTGCATGTCAACGGCAATGGCGTCACCAACGGCGGCTCTCATGCCGCCATGTCGCATCGCGCGAGCCCTTTGCGCAAACAGTCCAGCCCCATGGCCCCTGCTTTCATGGTCTCGGCTCCCGGCAAGGTCGTCTTCTTTGGCGAGCACTCTGTCGTCTACGGCAAGGTAGGTTGACCCAGATTGGCTTGGAAATACATGTGCTGACCTTGCTAGCCTGCCATTGCTGCTGCCATTTCTCTCCGATCCTATCTCCACGTCACCACCCTCTCCAAATCGCGACGAACCGTTTCCCTGCGATTCCCCGACATTGACCTGATCCACTCGTGGAACATTGACGACCTGCCCTGGAGCATATTTCACCGCGCTGACAAGAAAAAGTCATATTATTCTCTAGTTACGGAGCTAGATCCTGAGCTCGTCGAGGCCCTCCAGCCCCATCTGGATGTCGTCTCGCTAGACCACCCAGAGGAGACTCGCAAGGTCCATAAGAACACGGCCTCTGCCTTTCTCTATCTCTTCCTCTCGCTCGGTATGCCCTCGTTCCATGGATGCCTCTACACGCTGCGCTCCACCATTCCCATTGGCGCCGGCCTCGGAAGCAGCGCCTCCATCTCCGTCTGCATATCCGCCGCTCTGCTGCTCCAGCTGCGGACCCTCTCTGGCCCCCATCCCGACCAGCCTCATGAAGAAGCTCGCCTACAGGTAGAGCGAATCAACCGATGGGCCTTTGTCTCCGAAATGTGCATTCACGGCAGCCCATCTGGCGTCGACAACACGGTTGCCACGCAGGGCAAAGCAGTCGTCTTTCAACGTACCAACGATGCCATGCCTCCGGCTGTTCGTCCTCTCTGGGATTTTCCCGAGCTGCCTCTCCTTTTAGTGGATACCAAACAGCCCAAGTCTACCGCCTACGAAGTTGCCAAGGTTCGCAAGCTCAGAGACTCTCACCCCAAGTTGGTTAATTCCATCCTCGACGCCATGGACCGTGTCACGCTGTCTGCTAGTGAAGTCATAGACCATGAGGATTTTGACGAGAAGAAGGAAGAGTCTTTGCAAAAGGTTGGTGAGCTGATGAACATCAACCACGGCCTTTTGGTGTCTCTTGGCGTGTCTCACCCGCGCCTGGAGCGTGTACGAGAGCTGATTGACCACGAAGGCATTGGCTGGACCAAGCTCACTGGTGCTGGCGGTGGTGGATGCTCCATTACTCTGCTGCGACCTGGTGTAGACAGGGCCAAGGTTGTCAAGATGGAGAAGCGCATGGAGGATGAAAACTATGCCATGTTTGAGACAACGCTCGGCGGTGATGGTGTTGGTGTTCTTTGGCCCGCTGTTCTCAAGAACGGCACAGAAGAAGATGAAGAGGGCGGCATGGAAATTGACCTCGAGAAGTTTCTCAGCGCCGAAGACAATGACGGTGTTGAGAAGCTCGTGGGCGTCCACGGCGGTGGACTTGAGCGTGAGGGCTGGAAGTTTTGGCGCATGGAGAGCAGATGAATCATGTCACGGCGTTTTGGGACCATGGGGAGGCGTAGGATGGCTTGGGAATTCCTCAATTTAAAACTTTACCTTGCGGTACTCTATTTTTTTATTCACATATGTATCTAGTTGTCTTCTGTCCGATTCCTATCCGCTTCATCGCATGCGCTTCAATTCTTCAATACTTCCTTTCCATTTCTATCCGCCTAGTTAAATTATATCACTTCCTATAGGCCTCCTACATGGCCCCTCCAATTTTCTACAACGTCGTCTTAATTGATGATGACGACAGAAACAAACGTGCAAACAAAGTCGTCCACGACAGCGTCAAAGTCGCACCGGGCTAGCAAGCCGCCGTGTTTGCAGAAACGCCGACGACACTCCATCTGCATCTTCCGTCGACCTCGCACAAATCACACCAAATATTCTCGGTATCACGGATGGCGAAGGGGGGGAGGGGGGAGGGGGGAAGAGGCGTCCAGATTGTGCAAGAGCAAGCCGTACCACCAACGCCTCATCTCGTCTTACCCAACGCAAAAGTTGCTGGTCTTGCCACCGGGCATGCAAGTTTTTTCCTCCCCCTTCTTCTCCTGCGGCTATTTAAGGAGCGTGAGTCGTGGTCTTTTTTTTCGCTCAGCGCTCAGGTTGTCTTCACTTTTTTTCTGCTTGCTTCACATGGGATTGTGGCGTCTGCGTTGCCTCTTTCCATAACATCAACTCTATACTGGAAAACTTGCGTACTCCTCTGACAAGAGCATCGAAGCCTGTAAAGGAAATAAACTCGGTTCTTCCACAGCCACAATGAACCAGCAACAGCTTCCATTTGGCTACCTCTCCCAGATTGACTCGTACATCGCTGCCGTCAACGCCTTTACGGCTCCTCCGCAGCCACAACCCGCTGCCCAACCCTCACCACCACTACCACCACCACCACCACCACCATCATCAGCACCGTTGACCACCACCACAGGCCTCGCCACCACCGGCCTGCCCGACTGCTTCCGCACCCTACGCTGCGATGGCTGCGAGATGCTCTTTGCCGAGGCCGCCCCCGACGAGCTCCGGTGGACTTTTCCCTGCCGCCACGTCTACTGCGTCGCGTGTGCGGCGCACGCCCGCGCCGCCGCCCTCCGCAACAATGTCCTCTGCCACCGCTGCGCCAACATCATCATGCGCAGGCTCGACAACCCGCCGTGCACGCACCAGATCCCCGCCGTGGCGTTTGACGTACGCCGGCCCGACGCGTTCCCGGGCTTTCCCGAGCGGTACAGGCTGTCGCTCGGACAGCGCACGGGGCCGAAATGTCAGCGGTGCTGGCTGGTGGTGCGGCTGCAGAGCGTGTCGTACAGAATCGCCCAGCGGTACAGGGTGCAGGACTGGGGGTTCCCGGGGGAGCTGTACGCGTGCGTGCAGGTTGATAGGCAGCGGATGGTGCACGGGATGCGCGGGGAGCTGCCAGAGGTCGAGGTGGACAAGGAGGGGGATGTCGAGCTGTGTAGGACTGGCATCAGAGAGGAGCTGGACCAGATAGCGTCGGATATATGTGGCGGGCTGGGACAGGTGCCGATGGAACCGAATTTCGACCCCAGTGGGCATATTGTGGTGCAGTACAGGCTCAGAGGCTTTGCAAAGTGGATGAGCAAAAATGGCATCGATGAGAAGAGCATGCCGGTCGGCCTGCGGGCGGCCGTGTACGGGGAGTGGACGTGAATGGGAGCATTATTCTGACAGCAGGTAAATGGGGGAGGAGGCGGGCTCCGAAAGTCGTGTATATATGCGAGATTTGCTCAAGAGGGAGTGATGGCGAGTTGGTTCTCAAATAGTTGCTCCTATGGCATGGCTTGATGAAAGGTGTAAAAGGAAAGGAAAGGGTGTTGAAACTGGTTGCATGTACCTATAAATCAACATTGATGATCGAGGCGGTGGGACAAACAAGGGGACTAGAAGAGGAGCATGACTGAGCTTGCTTGTAATGTATACAGTTTTCAATTCACTTCACAGCCGTATCCTGCACGATGGCCATTGAAGGCCCGTCTTGAACATGTCAGATGTGTATATTCGGCTTGTTGTTTTAGGCCAATTGCTGTGCTCTGTACTTCCAGTATCCCTCTCGAATCGGATCCCACTTCTCCGACAGCCGCTGCAGACACACCCTCGCCTTGTCCGTCTCGCCAGTCTCCGCATACGCATCGGCCAGGTAATCCAGCGCGTGCGAGCTCTTGACGCTTTCCTCATCGGTGCCCACCCCAGCGACGAGGCCCTCGGCCAGCGACTGCTCGCTGGCCAGCGTCTTTCCCGCTTTTGCCAGCACCGCGCGCAGGTAGTTCCACGGGGACTGGTTCTGCGGCGCGAGCGCAATCTTTTCCTTGGCGTAGTCCACCTCCCTGGCGATGACGGCCGCGGGCACCGCAGGATCGTGCTCGGCTGGTCCGCAACCGGGCGTCGAGGCATCGGGGTTCTGGAATACGAGGAAGAAGCGGTGCGACCAGGCCGAATTGTTGCGCACGTCCTCCTCAATCAGGCTCTGCGTGGCGCCGAGCTCGCGCGGGCCCCAGAGGTCGAGGCGCCGCACTAGGTACTGGCGATACGACCAGACGTGGTAGTTCTTGGTGTCTTCTGCGAGCATAGTGGCGAGAAAGGTGGTCTCGGAACGCGCGAGGGCGGTGACAGCAGCCTCGTCGGAGAAGATGAGCGGGAGGAGGTGGTCGAGGAGGAGCTGGCGGTGGTGCCAGATTTGGTAGTTTTTGAGGTTATCGAGCGCGACGGTGTTGAGCCAGGTGATCTCGGTGGGAACAGAGAGCTCCAGAGCCTTGATGATCTGGAATCGGTAGAGCCACACGGTGTAGTGCGCGGGGTTGAGCGCGATGACGTGCGCGGTGAGGCGGAGAGTGCGCGGGGAGTGCTCCTTGTCCACCATGACGGCGCGGAGATAGGCAACCGCTGGCAGGGAAGTTAGATGGAAGGCTGAGAGGAGATGAATGGGAAAAGAGGTTAGGACTCACCCTCTGCGTAGTCGTCGGGATATGCGATCCGCGCTACTGCGTCCTCGGGCTCCTCGTGTAGGATGGGAACGATGTCGTCCCATTCCGGGTCGCTGGCCAGGGAGCCGGTAATCTCCCCGTACAGTTCTCGATTTAGCTTCGCCATCTCTTTTCGTCTCGTCTTTTCCTTCTCGATCTCTTCTGTGTTTACGTCCCTTATCGCTGCTTCTTCGTCTCCACGACGCTTTGCCGCCGCAGCCAGGTCACGCTTCGTGCGAAACTGCTGCGAGAGCAGCCTTAGCGCCGTCAGCGTCGCCTGCTTGACGCTGCGCGCCTCGTGCTCCGCGAGCGAATACTCGCCGACGTCGCGGCCGGCCTTGTCGACGCCCCAGGCGTAATCGTCGTGCAGGCGGCGGATTGGCAGGCCCTCTTTCGCGACGGCCTTCCAGAACTCGCGCTCCGTGCGGTTGCCGAGCGGGACGCGCTGCTGCGCGACGGGCTGCACGAGCTGGCTATAGACAAAGGTCTTCTTTTCGGCGGGGGTAAGTGAGGACAGGCCCGAGGTCTGGACGCGTCCGGCAAGGGGATTCGTGGCGTGGAAGCGTTGCTGCGTGCGCTCCGCGACGGTGGCCGGCGGTAGCTGCTGCTGCTGCTGCTGCTGCTGCTGCTGCGGTGGTTGTTCTGCGAGTGTGAGAAGATGGCAAGAATAGGGAGGAAGACAGGGAGAGGGGAGAGGGGTACCTTTAGGATCGGAGGATGCCTTGACTGTGCCCTTGGGCTTGGCGGGCATGACGGCGTGGGCTATAAGAGGAGGATTGGCGCGGTGAAGAGCTAATGTAGAAAGCGGACGTGCTGGACGTTGGCGATGTTTGCTTTACCCCGCCAAAGTTTTTGGTGGGCCAGGGCGTTTAAGCCACGAAAGAACAATACGTAAATACATCGATCGACATGGTCATGTTTGCTTGTTTAATATTTCAGATTGATTCTAGTTGAATCTCTACCCGCGATTGCCCAGGTCATCTTCTATCCCTGTTACGCTGATATTCGCCATCCATGACGCCACCCCCAGCCACAGCCATCTCAACCATACTTCCAATACCATGAGCATCTCTCAGATGCTGTCCCTTTCACTCCCGCCACAAAAGTCACGTTGTAAAGGCAGTCCCAATCTATCGGGCCCTCTATCGGCAACGGCTGGACCGCGTCGCCAGGGATACGACGACTCCCGTTCCTCGTGCACCAAATCTCGCTCGCCCGCAAGTGCGGAAGGTGTCTGAGGATGCGCCGGACCATGTCTAGGATCTGGCGGTGGACGAGGAGCGTCTCGACGCCCCGGTGGACGGCCCAGCTCACCGCGACGAAGGACTCGTTCCAGCACACGTGGCGAATCTTGCGCACGTTGTCGCGCCCGAGCCGCCGGAACAAGGCGTCAACGCTCGCGACGCTGTTGCCCTGCGACCCAAAGTAAAACGATAGGTCGAATTCGTTTTCTCGGTAAAGGACATCGACGGCCTCCTCGTAGACGGCCCTGCTCACTTGCAGGATCGAAAGATGGAGCTTTTCGGGTGGCTTCGTGGTGCGCGCGTGATTCGGTACGGTTCCTGTTCGATGTCGAATGTCTGAACCTAGGAGGGATATATTACAGTGGCCATCTATTACGACGAGACCGCGATAGATGAATCGTCTGACCTCGAGCGGCAGTTTCATAAGCTCGAACATCTTGGACGCTGATGTCTAGCTTAAAGTGGAAGCAAGACTGGAAGAGTGACTGCTGAAAGCATATGTAAAGGTATAGCTTGATAGTTGGAGAGTTGGAGAGTATAGAGTTGTTTTCCAAGTATAATGGTGATATCCGTATCTTTTATAGTGGTTTTCACATTTGAAGTACGTCAGCAAACCACTCCTCATACCCTAAATCACGCCCTCTGCGGTGTAGCAATGTGTAACTAAGCCAGCAGGTTTTGTAACATGCACATACGAGTCCGCCGAGCTTCGGATCAGGCATAGGCGTGCAAGAAAGCAACAATAGGGTCAAACGAGTTTGTGTGGGAGGCAGTGTGCACCATCAATGCGGATCAAGTATTGTGTTGAGCCGTTGGAAGACATTTCTCGCCGACGACGCTTCCGGGGGAGCAGATGTACAACTTTTGAAACAGCTATCGAGCTACGTAAATGAAGAATTCAAGTAAGCTTTCAATATTTCTGTTCTTTCATTGTGTAATAATTTGTGTTCGTTGTAGAGGAAGCCTGGGCTGGAAAGCCTGAGAGGTCCCGCACTACTTGAAATCCATATTTGCGGAAGACACACGAGACTGGATGCTGTTCAACCTCGACAAAATAAAAGAAAAACTTTTTGAAACACGTCGGACTGGCATCGGGAGCATTCTGCGCGAATCGTTCGCAGGGGCGGAACTGCAAGGGCGCACCGAAGAGTAACGCAAGGGAACGCCAGCAAAGAAACATTCGAGAGTAAGCATGGGAGTATACTTCCAGCGGCTAATAAGTCGTATCTGCATGCAGCGCAATATCATCTTTGACAGCAAACAGTCGTGCAGGTGTTGGCGTCGTCACACCCGGTCAACCCGGGCCTAGGCCACCTCGAGAGGTATCCAGGGCCATCACACTCCAAAGCTAGTTCTGGACATCAATAACACTCCAAAAAATGTGGAAAAGATACAGTAGGAGTATCGATGCTCAGGTCAAGTAGGCATCCCAATGGCGTCGAGCTTCTCCTGCTTGATCTTGACATAGCATCCCCAGCCATATTTCGACAGACGAAACCGGACTGGTTTTGTAGATAATTGGGTACAATCGTCAGATTGAGAATTTTCAGATGGATAGAGGTACATATATGTCTACAGCATTGCTTGACTTAAAAAGTATAATTTACTGGCTCGCATGAGCTGTGGGAGGCAATGCTGACCTGCTGCCGCTGAGCATCCAAATATAAACCTTGGAGTGTGGCAAGCTCCAACCGACTACACCAATTTCAGTGTACAAACCGTAATAATTTAAGAAGCCACTCCTTCTTTTGGGGTGATGACTTGGCTTCCTGTCGGCTATGCTTCGTTAATTGCATTTCGGCCTCTGATGATATCCACTTTCTCTTGTGTCGCTCATTTTCAGCAACCAAGCTTCTCGCGCAAGGCGATACAAGAATGAGGGTCAATCGGAATTCAGGTAAAGAAACTCTTTCAATATATTGATACTAAGTACTGACCCCATTACCTAGCGATAGCTGCTGCTCGGGCGCTTCTTGTACCCTACGAGGCGCACCACGTGGTCAAGTACCACGGCTGGATGCAGGACCCTGTGCGTTTGCCGTCCGTGAGGCATGTCATTGGATGAAGCATGCTCATGGAATTTCTCTAGGATATCCAAGAAGCTACGGCATCCGAGCCCATGACACTAGAGGAAGAATACGAAAATCAGCAGTCGTGGCGTACGTCTGCGGACAAGCTCACATTTATCATCTGCGAGCCCGTCGCCGCGACGCAGACGACGATCACTGCGCAAAAACAAGATGCCAACCCGCACATGATTGGCGACGTGAATTTCTTTCTCTACCCAGATGATGCGGACCATGGTGAAGACGCAACGGGCGACGCTCTCGTTGGCGAGGTCGACGTCATGATTGCCGCCGAGGAGCGCAGAGGCCAAGGGTACGGCGAAGCTGCCGTGCGTGCGCTCTTGGTCTACATACAGACAAATTTAGATGCAATTCTGGCCGAATATGCGCAGGGCGGCCCGAAGAGCTCGTTGCGCGCGTTGATGGTCAAGATACAGCAAGGGAACAGGGGGAGCCGAGCGCTGTTTGAGAAGCTGGGCTTTGCGCAGATGGGAGATGTAAACTTCTTTGGGGAGGTCAAGATGGTGCTGGACTGGAGAGATGGGGTCGAAAACCGAGATGATGCGTGGAAAGCGGCGGCGAAGGAGTACCGCGAGCTCAAATATGAAGCTTTGCTCTGAGTGTCTTGCAACTCAACGAGGATGGTTGCCCATGAGCAGAGGATTGGACTTGTTCACACGCATTTTTACATGCTGAAATGAGAGTGTTTAGGCACAGGAATCTCAGGTACTGAATGAAGTGACCTCAATTCGATACTCCGGAACGCACGTACGGATTATTGATATCGGCCGTAAGGTCAACGCTGTCGCCTATGAAGCCGGCCGTGGTGCTAAAGCCTTACACGGGCCACTTCTAGCCCCGAATACGTTAATAACACTTATGTTGTGGTTAACAAATAGTAAATCCCGCTGACTGGGGACCTACCCCTCACCATGCTACCTGCATGCAGGCGACGCGGGGAGACTCGACACCTCAACATGCGCTTGAAGCAGGGGCTATTGTAACCAAAGTCAACACCACTCATCAGCATCGACATGCCCGACGCTCAAATCTGTACGGTTGGCTGGATCTGCGCAGTCTTCGCAGAGTACGTCGCCGCGCAAGCGTTCCTCGACGACAAGCACGAGCGGCCGGACCATGTGAGCGCGAATGACGGCAGTACGTACACTCTTGGTAGAGTTGGAAAGCACAACGTCGTCATTGGCACGCTGCCGAAAGGGAGATAGGGCCTCGTCGCTACAGCACGTGTCGCGATTCGTGAATGACTCATAGTCTTCCCTCGTCACTAACCGCAAAACTGCAACGTAAGCGTAAGCGTAACAAAGGCTTCTTTGCCAACGGCGCCGCGCGGATTGGCAAGCTGATTTCTTCGGCGAGCCTAAACAGGCAACTTGGTTCTAGTGTATCGGCATGGTGCGGTACTGCCACTTGTCTTGGGCGGCTGACAGCAAGCTTTGTTGGTGGATTAAATGTATGCAACAGAGGAAAATCAAAGATGGGCGGTCCCGCCTATTTATGCTTTTCTGATGCTTAGAGAGCCCGTGAGTCACCGGCTGCGTGGATCATCACCGGCGTGCTTGATAGGGAAAAGCGCCTGGGACGCTGGCGCAGGGCTTAACAAGGAGGAAGATTGCGATTTGGTTTAGCATTATGTACTGCTGATTCAACAGCGCTGGCTTATGAGGCCGGCAACCCGAATATTGGATACAAATAGACCTCCTCCACAGCCGCTCGCTGATGTCGGGCTTTGAGTCGCGATCTCTTCTTACCATTGCCGTGGCAGTTCTCACACAATCTACCAAGCAGCCTTCCGAACGGCCAATAGTGAACATAAAGTCAACGACAAAAGAAAAAAAGAAAATGTCGACTGCCAAACTCAACCCCTCTGTTGAGGAAATCCTCAAACACTACGAATACAAGCCCGAGCAAGTCGAGCGCGTCAATCCACGCCGCGAGGCTCTGCCACTGGCCATTGAAGAGCCCAAGTCCGAATGGCCTCGGCGCTTCGCCATCCTGGAGGCCAAGATCCGCGCCGCCCTCGGCGACACGGCGCTCACCGTCTCCCATGTCGGTTCCACCAGCGTCCCCGGCCTGCCCGCCAAGGACGTCATTGACATTGATCTCACGGTGGCCGACATTGACGACGAGGACTCGTACGTGCCGGCGCTCGAGGCGCAAGGCTTCCACTTTCGGGCCCGCGAGCCGCTGTGGCACAATCACCACTACTTTATCTACTATAGCGAGAATTGGTGCAACCTGCACGTCTGGGGCCGCGGGTCTCCCGAGACGGTCCGGCACTTGCTGATGAGGGACTGGCTGCGCGAGCATGAGGAGGATCGGGAGGCGTATGCGCGGGTCAAGCGCGAGGCTGCTTCTGCGACAAATGACGTGGGGGAGACTGTGATAGAGTATAATCTGCGAAAAGAAGGTTGGATCAGAGAGCTGCTGTGTCGTATCTTTATTGCCAAGGGCTACATGACCGGTGATGGACAGCCTATTCACAGAGCTTGAGAAGGTTGAACTAGGCAGCGTTAAGTAAGGCGAGTGATAAGCTGCATGATGGGATACTTTAGCTGCCAGCACTATAGACAGCTTGATATTAACTGAAAGCTCCTGAAAGTATTTAAAAGCTGTCAACCCATCTCATCGGCTCAGCAATCGTGGCATTCAGCCATGCGCGCTTCTGCGGGCTCGTGAATCCACCGCAGGCATCCGTCGTGATGCAAACATTGCGCGCGCAGCAGGTTCCTACGGCGCACACACTGCCCAGGGGACAGTCTGAACTGGTACCACAACCCGAGAGGCCGCTACACGGAGTTTGGCCGTTGACGCAGAATCCCTGGCCTCCAGTGACAGAGGCGCAGACACAGCTTCCACCCGGGCCACAGGGACCAAAAGCACCGCAGACGCTGCCTGTACAGGATTTAAAGGAGCACGCACCGTTGGTGCAGGATCCCGAAGGACACTATTCACTTCGTGTTAGAGAAGAGATGGGTACGATGGAGTAGAGCAGACTTACATGGAAGTAGCATTTTCCACAGTTTTCAGGATCGTTGCTGCTGTCGACACACTTATCGCCGCAGGCTGTCTTGCTCTTGTCCTCACACTTGCAATCGCAAAACTCCTTAGTTGCTCCGGCAAACGCTTTTTGGCCAAAAAACTCGACGGCGAGATAGTATGTCACGGCGGCGCCGTTGCATGCGAGGAACAGCTTCGGGATGGGCGCAAACTTGAGGCACGACTGCGTCATGCAGCCCAGAAACTTCTTGTTGCAGGGGCCAAACTGCTCGGTGCAGGTGCCGTAGCAGATATCGTGGTCGTTGCAGCACTCGCCAAAGGACAGGTCCGGCACTTTGATGCCGTCCTTGGCGCCGCAGCCGTTGGCCGTCGGCGTGAGCCCGTTGGAGACGGCCGTCTGCCCGGACGGGCAGCGCTGGCCGGGCGGCGCGCCGGGGATGTTGGAAGGGATTACGTAGAAGCCATCGGGGACGGGGATGTCGCGCTTGGATTTGCTCGCGCCGCCCGAGGTGACGACGACGTGCTGGGCGGCGGTGACGGAGAAGTAGAACTCGATGCCGCCGACGATGCCGGCAGTGAGACGACCCTTGCAGGTAATGGAGAATACGGATGTGACGTATTTATCATCTCCGTCGCCGGCGTAGGCTTGGCCGTTGGAGCTATTGCGGTCAGAGAACCCAAGTCGCAAGACGTTGGGAGAATGCTTACCTTGTGCTAACAAAACCAACCTTGCCAGACTTGTAAATAGCCAGGTACTGAGGCGCGCCACTCGCAACCAGCTGGATATCGTAAACGCTAGAAAAGAGGTCGTGTAAGTACAGAGAAAAGGGGCAAATGTGCTCAGCAAAATGCATACCCATTTGGTGCGCCGGATACCTTTACAGTCTTGTAGCGGACAGGCACCCAAGGATCCTTGACCTCCTGGACAACCATTGCAACGCTGCCATTGTTGACGATGGGAAGAGCCGAGGTGGGATCAAGAAGATCAAACTCGCCAGAGTCGTTCGGGGGGTAGACGCAGCCTTCGTAACTAGTTGGAATTGGAGGCGTGTAAGTCGGGCCTGGGGTATGAGTAACGGTGACGGTGGCAGTGACAACAGAAGTCTACAGCACAGGGGTTAGCTATAATTTTGGCCATGTCAATTCATGAACAGAGCAGCTCACTGGATGCACAGTAATGGTATTGGCGGTAATTCCCCAGCATGAGCATGCGCTGGAGTAGCGACTGGTGCCGGAGCACGCTGAAGCATACGACGGCACCGCCACGTCGCGGTTGAGAACAGTAACGGCAGGAGGGCTGGGCGCCGCAGTAATTGTCAAGGTGCTTGTCACCGTCCTAAAAATGTACTGTTAGAAATTTGGGAAGAGTTCTTTTTATGGATCGTGCTTTGCTGCGAGCATTGCCATGTTGGAACTGGCCACTTACACGGCGCTGCCTGTCACCGTCTTGGTCATGAAGCGGCTGCAGTCGGCCCTGGCCACAGTCTCAAAAGCATCGCCCCGGCGAGTGCCCGTCACGGCACGGGCGCAGTTATCCGGGTTGCAGCCTGTCGTGGCCAGGACATGGTGTGCTCGGAAAAGCACCGCCAGTGGCGCATAGACAGCAGAAAGACGCATAATGATAGGTGTTGTCGGACAAAGAAGGGGCGCACAATGCGGTGTCGTCTTCCAAGCATGCAGACCCGTCTGCCCCAACACGTTCTGTCTTCAACTATATAAGCTTTTTCATGTCGTTGCTGTTTCTCCCACCGATTCAACCTAGACATGTCGATATTGCCCAGCGCAACTCCGTTTTGGAAGTAGTTGGCATCGGGGCTGCACAGCTCATGCTTCAGCTTACAAGCCACACCATCGCTATATTGTCAATATTTCAGCCCAGCGACGTCGCACGGCCGAACCGCATTACGCCAAGATCAAGGCCCAGAACCAGACTTGCCAGAGTATATAAATGTTACGGCCCGTCGGCGGCTGTCGGAATCTGCATCGTCAGCCTTACTTTGTAAACGTGGCTCAGGCTGGGGTCTGGCATCTGCTTAGTTCAGGCCTCCCGTACAGCTGAGGCTGCATCGCAAAACTTCCGCATATAGTTACACTTGTGGATACATGGCTTATGCTAGTGTGCTTTCTGGTGTACAGCTGAGCTAGACAATGAGGTATTGTCTATTCTGGATTTATTGTCTATTGGATAAGAGACGAGCCGACACCAATGACAGGCATTCGCAGGTGAAAATGGGCTTCAGTTGGGACAAGAAGGTTTGATCAGACAGGAGAGAGAGAAATAACAGAAAAAAAAAAGGAAAAGAAAAAAACCATGAAATGCCTAAACTAGCAGTAAAGGAGATGGAAATTGAGCTTTGGAGCAGCAGCAATAGGATCAGTGAGTCGCTGGAGGATAAGACTACCACAGGACAACCGGACAGTCTCAACAGCAACAGCAATCATCACCACGGGCCCCTACCCGTCGCGGTCCGTCAAGCCAGTAGTGTACTATACCAATGGCTCATAGCAATGCATTAAATACAGTTTACTACTCAGCCACGCTTTGGGGGGCGGTTACCCGTGCCACCGCGCCACCGGGCCACTACGGTCATGATGCAGGAAAGTATCCAGGCTTCTTGCCAGGCAAGGATTGCTCCCAAAAGTTGCCTAATTGTACAGTTTCATATGCCTGAGGATTGTCTTTTTGATATAGGTACCCAATCGCGGTTGCAGAGTGTCAGTAGTGAGAACGCGCAACAACCGGTGCTGTGCTCTACACGCGCGACCGTAGGGCGCTTTGAATCGAGTATAACCCCTACTGGAGTAATAATCCAACAAAGCACCAGTCAACTCAGAGGCAGCCCAGCTCGTGTGGAAAATATGGAGGATTCTCTGAATCTACAAAGCTAGCATACAGTTGAACTACGCAATAATACGACTCTGAGCCAATGGCATATAGTTCCGGGGCATGTGCATCTCTCGAAACATCATGTGCAGCAAGTCCTCGCAGCAAGTTTGTCAATCACTTTCGCAAGTGGACAAAGAGAGTAAATTGAAGAGGTTAGAACATAGTTACCAGATTGTACTGTTCATCTATGAAGTCCTGTTTATTTCCTATTCACTAAGGTTAGAACATAGTTACCAAATTGTACTGCTCATCTACCAAGTCTTGTTCTTGTCCCGTAGTCACGCAGCGAAGCCATGCCGGTGGCTAATTCTGCCCAACTGTTGCGAGATGGTTTTCGAGCAACCTCGCGGCATTGCCAATCTTGTCAATCAACACACCCCTCCATTTCTACAAAACAGAATAAATCAGCATATAGGCTGTTAAAGTTTGTAGTCACACTTACCTTGGCATTCTCCCAATCTCCTCTTCTTAGGCTATTGTCCAGACCAGGCATCGGGTATGCCTCGCTGTGCCAGGCCGCTGGCGCATAGAGAACGTGGTGAATACTGTGGTACCCATCCATACCACCTTCGTAGTAGAATTCACGCTCCAAGGCAATATAAACCTTGTTCACTCCCCGAACAGCTTTAGTTAGTAGGCCGTCGGTACTCGTGTAGCGCCGTGTGACATTCCACCACGATGCAGGGGCTGCTCTAAGGGTTTCTGCATAACGGTCAAAAAGCTCCGTTGCCCGTGAAAATCTCTCGACAACCGCCATCAACTCGGAGAGATCAACTTCAGGAGAGCATTTACGGAGCTCGCACATGCGTTCCAACCAGCTGTGAATCGCGTCAGAGTAGTCCTTGGCGCTCATGTTGATGACTGGAGATTCAATCATGTATGCCGCCATGAGATTCATCAGCTTGGCGCTGGCGACGTGCTGCTTCCAGCCGGGGTCGCCGAAGCGGTCCATCCACGCAAAGTTGTCGAAACCAGTATGATACGGGAAAACCGCATCGTCTACGCCCGGGGAGAAACCGATATCCACGGTCGCGATGCAGGGCAGGCCTTGAAAGCGAACGGCATCGCCGCCGCCGGCCGGAGCGATGGAGCCGCCCCATGTGTCTAGGATTGATTGCTCTGGCACTATAGGAGACTGAACTTGAGCGGTTGCGTTCCAGACAGCTCTATGCAAAAGAGGGCTAGCTTTGGCGTGAAACACGGATCCAGACGCGGCGACAACAACATTGAGGTAGGCGACCGTTGTGGCTTTGAGCCATTTCAAGTGATGTTGAATCCACAGCAGAGAGCCAATCTGGGCAAACTCTTCGCCCTCGAAACTGGCAAAAACAATGGTTCTGAGCGGTCGCCAACCCTTCTTGTACGCAGTCCCGTAGCTGCGGACGACTTCGTTGATGGCGGCGCAGCCGCTGCCGGGATCGCCTGCCCCAGGACCCCAGGCGTCACGGTGGGTGCCGATGATGACGACTTCGTCGTCAAGTTGGCCCGGAATGGTGCCAATGACATTGTGGCTCTTTGAGGGGACAACGGGAGCATTATTCACGATGTTGATGGTGAGGTGATCAGGAGAAGGCCCGATATGGTAGCCAACGCCGTGGACGTAGAGTGCGCCGCCAAGCCAGCGACCGCCGATTTTCCTGGCCGACGGACCGATTCCGTTGAGCACCTTTATGAGTTCAATTGCGTCGAGGGCAGATACAGGGATACAAGGTATGTTGGGCAGCAACCCTTCATGATAATCCTCTGTATGAAAAGCGTTAGTCACGGACGTCATCTTGTACATGGTCACGGAACCAACACACTGGAGTTGCCAAAGCCGCCTCGCTCGATTGCAGTTAGTGGGCGCGCGATACCGCCAGGAAATGGCCTGTAGCCATTCGCCTCGGTAATTGTGCCATCGTTTTGAGGGTCGGTGTAGAGAATAACTCCAATCAAACCTGCCTTTTCCGCATTGCTGAGCTGGATACCACGAAAGATATCCAGCCCCTTTGCCTGCAGCGTTGGTGACGCATTGGCCAGCTTCAATATTCCAATCTTACCCGCAACACTGATATTGGCTCGTGCAATCTCGTCAAAGTCTTCCTGGCTGCCGAAATTGCAGTACACGAATCCGGCCGTGATATTAGCGTTGCCAGAAAAGCCAAAGTAGGCCGGCGCGAAGCTGGCATTGGTATTGTCCACCAGCGGAGCTTCATAGAGCACCTGGTCGCCCTTGACAAGGGCCAAACGCTGGTTCTCAGCTCGTGGTACGGGAAGGTCAGTGTCGTAAGATGCAATTTCAACTTGTGGAATGCCAAACTCCTTCCACTTTGTCTGCGTCCATTTGGCCTGTTCCCAGCCCTCGCCTGCGAGATGGCTAGTGTTTGTGTAATAGGCGCTCCATTCGCGCGCTCGTTCTGCCGAGGGAACAGACAAGAGTGTCTTGTGCAAGTCGAATGAGGAACATGAGATTGTTGGAATAGAGATTTGGAAGGGAAAGAGTGTAGAAAATTGAGAGCATAGATAGACTGCGAAAGAAAGTAGAAGGAATCTTCTCAACCAAGTGTTGAGTCGGTGCTCAGGACATGGGCGAGCTGCAGGTAGAGCAAACTCGCCCACCTCTTTGCTTGCTGGGTTGGGAAAGGATCGATGCATTGCTGATCAATTGAAGGCATCCGCGTACGCCGACAACATAAGATGTTAGGTATCTGGTCAGTTTCAGAAGTTTGACGACGCAGCGAGTCAAACTCGTCGCCGGAGAACTTCATCGGGGGGCGGACAATTACAGCATCTAATGCTACTCCATATCCGTACAGCGTTGAGCTTCTCATGCATGTTTCAATGGTCGGTGAAAGTGGTGACATGGACGTGACTTGGGGATACTAGAGGGGTGCAGCAAAAAACGGCGGCAAGGCGTCTGCAATGTGCGGCCACTCCCCCCATGCTTCGCCGGCGGTGCACTGCCCGTGTCCGCAAATTTAATAGTCTTTTGTAGAGAGCTGTCTTTGATCAGTGCATGTCTTGAATAATATTCAATATGGAACGTGGCTGCAGCGAGACTGAGACAGTAGAAAGGTGGCCCTGTGCTTCGGCTGGCGACAAGATGAGAGGAAAAGCTACGTATCTGTTCCTTGTCCATACACGTCAGAGACAGAATATTAATTGGGCGCTATAATTGAAGAAGAAGACGACATTTTACGCAATCTATTTTGAAAAAAGCGAGAGAGAGAGTGGGAGAGGGGCCGTCACCTATTTGCACAATGAGTGCGGCCAATTCGTCCTCGCGAGTATGTCGAGCCACCATCCGAATCCCTACCCAGCGGCCTTTGCTGTACCAACTCGCACTTATACGCACTTGCTCCTTTTCAACGGTGCAAACGAAAGGAGACAGCCGTGAGGGGCCATCAACAATACAATTCCAGGCGACTGACCCGTTGAGCGCCACGGAGCCACGGTTCGTGGCCAATGTACATCAAGCACTGGAGCGCAGTGGAATGGCCAAGATCAAGCTTGACTTTGCAGACCCAAAGAGCAGCTTTCTCGAGAAATTGGTCTGCAGCTTCAACAAGAACCACGGCCACCAGCTTCCCATCACCCACAGCGCATCACAGGGCTGGTTCTGGGACGTTCGCCCGAGCAATGGAACGCTGATCCCGCTCCAGACGGCCAACCATCGCGCGCGCTCCGAGACCATGGAAGACTTTCCTTGGCACACAGACTGCAGCTACGAGGCCTCGCCGCCGCGGTACTTTGGCCTTCATGTGCTGCAGCACGACCGACACGGAGGGGGCACTCTGTCTGCCATGAACATTGAAAAACTCGGCGAGGCTCTGTCGCCCGAGGCCCGACAGTCTCTGCGACGCAACGAGTACACGATTACCATTCCCCCAGAGTTTATCAAAGACGCCTCTCGGACAAAGATTGAGGCCAACATCATGGCTTTTGGCGAGACAGGCGGCTCAACAACAACGACAATGTTGCGATATCGGCGTGATCTGCTGAATCCACAGACAACCGCGGCGGCTGCGGCTCTGCGCGAGCTGGACACGCTGCTTGATGGCACTTCTGGCGTGGCTGCAAAATCTACAGTCCATCTAACGGCACGCGATTGTCCGTCTGGTACAATCATATTGATGGACAATAGGCGTTGGCTGCACGCGCGTAATCATATCAAGGATCCTGACCGTCACCTGCGTCGGATACGCTGGGACGCAATTCCGTTCCCACGAGACTAGCATTGTACTGTGCATCTCCTGCCATGTATTTAGTTGGATTATTGACAGTTACAACGCAATGTTTCCAAGTAATAGAGTGGTTTTCGACGTGAGTTAACCGGACTCACAAATTACTAGCATATCTCAACACTTATACATGGGCCTAATTTGGCTGTCCTCAGAAAGTGTGTGGGGTGTGCCTATCCAGCAGGGCGTATGTTGAGAATTGCACCGAATATTGCGATTGATATCGAGTGAATGAAAACGCATGAGGTCGACGTTCGAGAGAAAGACTTGGAAGAAAACTATACTAAATTTTATTTCCCAAGAGCCTGTATATTAGAAGAACCGCTTCGAGGCGCGCCGGGGGAGCAGATTGGCAAGCTTGTGGCTGCAAACATATCAACTAGGCAGAATGGGCCTCAGTTTTTAGTCTTGTCCGGAAAAAGTAACTGATGTCTCCCAAGCCTACAGTATAATTATACGGACAGAGGGAATAACTTCACATCGTCAGGAGCAAATCTTCTGGTCTATACGCGGCGAAGCCACTCCGTACAGGGGCCAGACTCGAAAGGTCCATGCACTATCTAACGTTAGTTCCTCAAGATTCAGAAAACACCCCTACTCATCATGTCTGCACGACTGTCGCTATAATGTATACTGTGTTCAGAAGGGTGGCCACCTTAATTGCTTAGTTGTAGGGAGGGCTTATGCAGTACAGGGGAGCAGTGACTATCCGATGACCCCAATCTGTCACGACCGAGACAAGGCGACGCCAGGTTTGGGGCTGCCCGACTCATTACTTGCCGATACTCCGGCCACCAAAAACAAATTCACTTGGGATCCAAAGACCTTTTGTGAGCAGTTTCTTTCAAAGAAAGATTGCTGAATCCCACGACCGTCGTGACAAGTGTCAGTTCAAAGCGGCATCATCACGTCCGGCGCCATGGACGAGACCACTCCTCTGCTGTTGCGCAACCAGTGTCATGCACTGTCGAAAAGACGACTACTGGCTGTGTTTCCCGCTCTGGCGCTGATCCAATTCACCTCGTTTCTCGACCAGACGGCCATTTCCACCAGCTTGCCGGCGATTGCCTCGGCGCTGGACACGGGCGCGTCCATCTCCCTGGTCGGCGCAAGCTTCCTCATCACGAGCACCAGCATCCAGCTCATCAACGGACGCCTGTCGGACATTTTCGGGCGCAAGGCCGCGCTGGTGACGGCGCTGTGCATCATGGGCGCCGGCAACCTGTGGAGCGGCTTCTGCACCACGCCGCTGCAGCTCTTCGTCTCGCGCGCCTGCACGGGCTTTGGCGCGGGAGCCATCAACGCGCTGGTGCAGATTGCCATTGCCGACATCACCACGCTGGAGCAGCGCGGCTACTATTTCGGCATGGTGGGCATGGCTGTGGCTTTTGGCAACGGCTTGGGACCGGTGGTCGGCGGCGTCCTCACCCAGTCGTTTGGGTGGCGCTGGGCGTTTTGGTTTGTCTGCCCGCTGTGCCTGGCTGCCATGGCGTATCTGTCTTCCGTGTGGCCATCGACTCGCAGACATGATGCGGGGGGCTCGACTATCACCAGCAGGCTCAAGCTGATCGACTGGCCAGGTGCTGTGGTTAGCCTGGCGGGCATTTCGTTGATTCTTGTGAGCAACAGCGCAATGGCCAGCCACGTCTTATTACGAGTAACTCTGACAAAAGAAAACAATAGGTGCCCATTGCGTTGGGCGGTTCAAGGCTACGTTGGAATTCCCCAGCCACCATAAGCATGCTTTCCGCCGGCATCGTTTTTCTTGGGGTTTTCCTGACAATTGAGTGGCGCTTTGCGAAACTGCCTCTATTACCCGCACAACTCTTTCGATATGGACGGTCGACAAATATTCTCATTGGTACCAACATCATCATAGGCTGGATATACTGGGGAAATCTGTTTCTCATGCCTCTTTACTTGCAGAATGTTCAGGGGGCAAGTCCAGCTCGCGCTGGAACCCTGCTGCTGCCCATGGTAGTAGCCCATGGGCTTACTTCGGCCTTGACAGGCATCATTATATCAGCCACTGGTCGATATAAGCCAGTCATTGTCTTTGGTGCTTTCTGTTGGGTTGCGGCTGCGCTGGGAAAACTATTCTTGAATCAAACATCCCAAGTTTGGAAAGTTGCTCTCGTAGGCGTCTTGGACGGACTAGGGGTCGGCTGCTCTCTCCAGCCTGGTAATTGCTCCTCGTCACTTCGTCCCTCATAAAACTGTCTGGATGAATCCGCTAATATTACCACTTACTACAAGTACTCGTTGGATTGCTTGCAGGCTCCGATACCGAAAACCGAGCAGTTTTGACCGGCCTGCGCAATTTCGTCCGCGATTTGGGTGGCGCAACAGGCACCACAGGTATGATGTCTTGTCCTCGACAGGCAATGATAGTTTCATCACATGCTACATCAGCTAATCTGATTTGCTTGTTCAGTTTCCGGCACGACCTTGAGCAATCTGCTGTTTGCACAATTACACCACCGCTTCAGCCCCGAGCTGATCGCCCGGCTAACGTCTTCTGCTTTTGCGTTGAAAGACTTGGGCTTGACCGACTCGGAGCGAAGACTAATCTCTGGGGCCTATATGAATAGTCTCAACGTCATCTATGTCACGTTTGCGGTGCTTGCTGTCATTCATCTATGCCTCTGTTTGTTCATCAAGGACTACGGTTTAAAGCAGAGACATGCGAAGCAGTCGACTCAGAGGGCATTGTAGAGGAAAATTCGTGTAATATATGGACATAAAACCAATCGACAAAGTATCAAACTTGCCGTCATTTATTGTAGTGTCCGGTAATAACTGTTTGCATGCCGAGCGGCCGCACGTGACGCCATGCCAGACAAGTGTTGACAGAAGCTGGGGTTACACGACATATTTGTTTTTTGCATCAACCGCCTGTCTTCCCCGCAATCCTTCGCCCACACTTGATCGACTTGGTCTCCCCCCTTCATCAAAATATCAGCCAGAAGAGGTCTCTAGAATCCGACAATTTCCAAGGATACACGTCCGTGACCATGCCACCACCCAAGCCTACTCGGTTCAACAGCTTCTGGTCGCCGCTGATGCTTCTCTGGCCCGCCATCACGAGTACGCGAATGGAGGGGGTGTCGGTGGCGGTCTCCTGAGGGAGGAGCTAACAGTACGATACAGTTCATTGGGCCGCCTTCAAGGAAGCCTTTCGCACTCGCGGATTCGCGGCTTTCTGGAATCCGACGAAGCAGCTCGAATATGGCGTGGCTAGCCTCTTGAGCGAGACCTGTGAGAATACCCTGGCTACATATACTCTTTGTCGCTTCTGTCAAGCCCGTTACTGACCAGCATTCTTCTAGCGGAGGGTTTTATCGAGTATGAAAGCACCACTGTGGTTCCGTCTCTGGTCAAGCAGGCCCGAGGCAAGATCCTCGAGCTTGGCCCGGGTCCAGGCAACCAGATCCATCGATTCGATCCTGATCTTGTGGAATCCATATGTGCCATTGATCCAAACCCCAATTTTAACGACGACATTGCCCTGAAACTGCAGGCTAGCGCTCTCGAGTCCCGTTACAAGTTTGTCGTGTGCGGTGTCGAGGACAGCGACATCCTCCGGGCAGAAGGAGTGACCGAAGGTAGTATGGATACAATATTGAGCATTCAGGTCATGTGTGCCGTCAATGAACCTCGCGCCATTATGAAGGAAATCTGGAAACTGTTGAAGCCTGGCGGCCAGTTCATTTTCTGGGAACATGGCAAGAGCAGGGATACCTTGACCTCAATCGGGCAGAGTACGTTGCGCACCGGCATGTCAAACCATAAAGCATAGAGGCTAACTAATACCCAGCACTTTGGAATCCTGCCTGGAGCACATTTGTGGGCTGCAACATGAACAGAGATATCCGCAGTGCAATCTTGGCTGCGGGCGAGTGGGAAGGCCTTGAGAATGTCGAGGAGGACGACGATCCGCTCACATTTTTGCCCAGGTTTTGGGGCATTTTGGTGAAGAAGGCCTAGGAAGGCGGTAACGAGTAAGTTTAGTGCAGGACTAGCTGCATTTCAACGTAATTGGATCTCTCAACAATTTCTGCGGCCAAGAATGGCTTTTTTTTTTTCATGTACCGGCTCGCTGCGGCCTGCGGACCAAAATTCGGGACGCTGAAACTTGGACACGGCTGGTTGACGCCAAGTTGCAGCATTATGGTGATCCTGGCCTCGTTTTTGCTTTGTTGACGGCATCCTCTCGTCACGGACGAATCAGCAAACAACAGACTTGCCGATGATGCATCATGAAAAATTCTGCCTCATCTGTTGGAGGCTGGGACTGGGGAGATTATGCTGTTGGCAGGGGCTGTTGCCGGTCTTGCTGGCCAGGTGTATCTGGAGTATCCGTAACAATATGACAGCTAGTAAAACGGAGTAGAGGCGCCGAAGAGAAACATTGCCATGCAACCATGTAACGCAGAGCTGAGCACCGGGGATCGCCAAAGTGCGGCAGTGGCAGTCACAATAAGCTTTGTTTACGAATATGACGAGCCTGGAGGTGTACATGGCTGCCCAATATATTGGCTTGCAGATGTGGAAGTTGAACGAGTATCCCGTAATCCGCACTTCGTATGGACATCATGGGCGTGCAGAGTACATGCGGATCAGCATTCAGCCTCACACATGAAATATGCCCGTGTCGGCGCAATCGGCTGAGAGGCATTGCACGGCCTGTCGCCGATTCCTGGGAATGTGCATCTGCCAGTAAGTACCTGTCATAACTGCATGTCTCATTCGCATTATCTCTCCCCCGGAGGAATGTGCATCAGCGAGGGCGTATGCCGGGTTGACTCGAAAAGCGGACAGACTTGGGAGATCTGGGACGGGACCCCTAGTTGTGTGGGCCGGCCTGGCCGGGGCGTGCATGTCCAATCCGAATGTCTGACACAACTGATGGCTAGGCAGGGAGGGCGTGTGCTTTCTATATAGTTGCCAATGTCTAGGATGTTAAAGCAGCGACAGCGGTCGGAGAGAATCATTGTTGAGAAATGAGTTTGGTTTCGTCAAGGCAACTCGCCAATCCATTGCTGTTGCCACTCTCCACCCTTATTGCCCACTTATGGAGCGTTATTGAGAGAAGCGCAGTACTATTTTGAGGTATTTGGCCCGTACTGTTCGTTTCGTCAGTCTAAAATCAGCTCACAATATTTCAATGGCATACTTGTGCATCGCATTTTCTCGGCCAGTGCTTCCCTTCTTTCGCGCCGATGTGTGGCAGCTTCAGCGTACGCTATGTCGTCTTGTTTAGCTTTCGATGTGCGAATGGGCCATGTTGCTCGCGAGTATTATATTGTGTAAATCGAAAATACGACACATTTTATTCGTGTTTGGACAGATAACTTGACTGCTGGATAACTCTGGCCCACCTGGCTGCTAGGCGCATTTATGCCGTGATGATGATTCGGTTGCATAATCTTGTCCCAATCAAGGCCAAATAGCTGTACAAAGATACAAAGTAACCTCGGCGGTTAATTTCGAAACCTAAACGGTGACTTGGCGTCACCACGAATTTTGATAAATTACGCGCGGTAAAAGACAAAGACCCCTCCCTACCTTGTTATAGATGCGCCATCTTTAACTACCTTTAACCTTGTTAGTAGGAACCCACTTCGCATTGCCGCGTCATCACCAGTTCAACACTTGTAACCACTTACCCAAGTTTCGATTGGCCCGGGCAAGTTGATCTGAAACGCTAGTTTTGAGGATACCATTGTCAATATAGCCATGCCATCCCGGCCATTTCTCCAAGTAAAGTGGAATGAAGCCTGCTTTACTGGATTTCAACCTACCGCTGCCCCGTTGTCTTGTTAACAGGGCCCAAGTTCGTATTGACGCGTCATAAGGTAATAGATGGCCATAATTATTAGATCCATTATACGATTGAGCTATTACTCCGATGCTGGTAAAATGCCGCCTGGAAAGGCAAGAAACTACCGTAATGTGGTTATAAAGAGTGACCGCACTCGGCATATATCTTCGGAGAGTGTGTAGCAAAGTTCCAGAAATCAGATCCGATAGTGTCTTGAAGGACTCCATCTCTCGTCTCATTATGAAGTTGACCACACTTTACTTGCTGACTCTGGCAGCTTCGGCAACTGCCGCCCCTTCAAATCAGATACGCCATGTTGTCCACGAAAGTCGCAAGACGAATGGAATAAGTAACTTTGTCAAGCGTGACGCCATGCCGGCTAATGACCGCATTCAAGTGCGGGTTGCTTTGAAACAACGCAATCTGGAAAATGGCATGGACTACCTCATGGACGTGTAAGTGCCAGGGAAAAACGATTCAAGCTGCGTGTGCATACTTAAACTGAAATCTAGTTCTGACCCGGACTCTCCCAATTATGGAAAGCATTACACTGCTGAGCAGGTCGTGGAGCTTTTCAAGCCCGCTGATGAGTCTGTTGATGCTGTTAAGCGTTGGCTTGTCGACTCTGGAATTTCCGACGACTCTGTTGTCGTACCCAGAAGCGGAGGGTCCGTCCAGTTTTCTACCACGATTGACAAACTCGAGAACATTCTCCAGACAAGGTATCATGTCTATCACCACGCAAGAAGCGAGTTGGAGCACATTGGAACGGATGAATATAGCCTTCCCCACCACATTTCCAACGTCGTCGACTTTGTCGTGCCCGGACTGGCCATGCTGCGCAGACGCTCCGGGAGTCAAGGAAACAAGCTTGCTCGCCGTAGTCATGTCAAATCACTGCCAGGGACTCCCAGCATGCCCGGTTTGACAGACGACAAAGGTAAGAATGTAGAGTCTGCTATCAACTACTCTTGGACGAGTAAAGGCTAATTCCTATTGGCCTGCCAGGAAACCCAAAGAAATGCTCCGAAGTTGTCACGCCAAAATGCCTTCGCGCCATGTACAATATCCCAGTCGGTACTCTCGCTGACCCAAGCAACAAGATGGGAATCTATCAGTCGGAAAATCAGAAATACGCACAAGAAGATTTGGACAAGTATTTCACGCTCATGGCACCTGAAATTCCCAATGGCACCCACCCAGAAGTGAACATTATCGGCCACGACCGAGCCAACGGTACTCTGGAAGAGGCAGGAGACGAGGCGACCTTGGATTACCAGATGGCGTACCCGCTCATCTGGCCACAGCAGATTGTCGACTTCCAGACAGAATATGACGAGTCCCATCCCCTTAACTATTTCGACTTTTTCCTCGACGCGATTGATGGGAGCTACTGTGACTACATGGGCGGCGATGATCCCGAAGTTGACGGCGTACCGTCCGTGCGTCAATGCGGTGTCTTTAATCGGACTAATGTGATCAGCATCTCATACGGCTTCCCCGAAAAGGACCACCCAGTGAGGTATCAAAAGGTTTGAGAGTATCCGGCCCGGATCCGGTGCAGATGCTGACGGGCGAGTACAGCGCCAGTGTGACGAGTTTATGAAGCTGGGCCTGCAAGGAACTTCAATGTTTCTAGCCAGCGGCGACAGCGGTGTTGCGGAGGAAGGCTGTCTGGGCGAGAATGGGGACGTCTTTACAGCAGACCAGGCGTCGTCATGCCCTTATATGACTTCGGTCGGTTCCACCGCCATTGTCAAAGGTGGCGATGCTGGCGATGAAGAAATGGTTTCCTATTGGTATTCGCCTGGTGGAGGCTTCTCCAACATCTTTCCTCGCCCCGAGTACCAGAAACACGCAGTGAGCCGGTACGTATCATGACAGCGCCTTGAGTGATGCTGCGTATTCGCGACTGACTGACACGCAACACAGGTACTTTGAGTCCCACGACCCTGGCTACGTAAACTACAGCACGACAGATGGGAAAATCCCGTACGAGAGCGGCGGCTTGTACAACGGTGCAGGCCGCGGCTACCCCGACTTGGCCGCTGCAGGTGACTTTGGCCTCATCGTGTATCAGCAAAAGATTCTGTACACGGGCGGAACGTCGATGAGCGCGCCCATTATCGGTGCCATGGTAAATCTGATTAACGAGGAGCGAATCAAAATCGGAAAGGGCCCGGTTGGGTTCATCAATCCCACCATTTACAAGCACCAGGAAATGTTCAACGATGTCGTCAAGGGGGGGATGAATACTGGTGGCTTGTGCAACGGCAAGGGCTTCAATGCTACTGCTGGCTGGGATCCCACTACCGGCATGGGCACCCCGAAATACGACAAGATGCTGGAGGTGTTTCTTAATCTGCCTTGAACATTAATGGAGGTCGTATATAGGCCTGCGGGTTGTTCTGCGTCTTCGTGGCGACTGAGTGCTTTCCACTGTGATGGACCCAGGCAGTGTAGTAACAATGAAGTTTAGACGACCTTCTAGAGAGATTATGAAGCTAGTACAAAAGAGTGCAGGCAAAACGAAGAAGAAAATATACAAAAAAGTAGACGAACTTTTAAACAAACAGATGAAGGCCATAGCGTTTATATGTGACACTATTCCGCGTTGTCGGCATAAATGATGTTTCTCAGCTGCAACGCCTCGCCACTCTGCTCACACAACTCTCGAAAAGCGCCACCAGGCTTTTCCCACAACTCGCACGGCTTACCCGCCTCGATAATCCTTCCGTCGTCCAGCACGAGTATCTTGTCAAAGTCGGCCACCGTCTGCAGGCGATGTGCAACGACAATCAGCGTCGTGTCGTTGAAACCGTCTCGGATGCTGCGCTGGATGAGGCGATCGGTCGCCATGTCCACCGCCGACGTGGCCTCGTCCAGCACGAGGAGCCTGGGACGTGACAGAATGGCCCGGGCGAGACACACCAGCTGTCGCTGGCTGTGGGACAGGTTGCCGCCGCCTTCAGACACCTTGCTCGAGAGCCGCTTGAAGATGTTGACGTTGTTTTGCGGGGTGGACAAGGCCTCGTCGTCTGCATCGCTGCCGCTCATGCTCTCGGCGGTGATGCTTCGGTCGCTGTCAGAGTCAATCAGGTGCACACGCGCAAGACAGCTGTGAAGCTCCTCGTCGGTGTGCTGGTTGGCGGGATCCAAGTTGCTGCGTATAGTGCCAGAAAACAAAACGGGATCCTGTACAATGATTAGCGTCAGAATAATTCATTGGGATAGAACTTGCTTGCTTACTTGAGGTATAATTGACAAACGCGATCGCAGGGTTTGGACATTGAGAGTCGAAGTATCGATGCCGTCAATGACGATTCTGCCGCTTCGCGTGTCTATCAGTCGGAACAGCGCCAGAGTAAGCGAAGATTTGCCTGCTCCCGTACGTCCTACTATCCCAACCCTTTGCTTGTCCAGAATCTCAAAGGAAACATCGCGCAGCACCGGAGGCAAGCCCTTGGCGTAGGCGGCTTGCAGGTGCTCGACCTTGACCGTGCCGTTGCGCGGCCAGTGCTCGGGCGGCTCCTCGCCGTTTAGATCCTCCGTCGCCAGCTCGGCATACTCGGCGATACGCTCTACCGCGTTCATGTCCAGCTCCATGGTGGCATAGTTGCGCATCGCAAAGGACATGGACATGGCGAAGCTGAGAGCAAAGGACAGGGCAAAGCCAGCGAGGTTGGCGCCAAAGTGTGTCGGATCCGCCACTACCAATAAGCCAACGGCGGTGGTGAATATTGTACCGATAATGGTCATATGAAACGTCATCCACTGATTCAACGACCAGTTGTGCAGGGTCATGGTTCCCCATTCGTCGAGCTGGTCGTGGATGCGACGTGTATAGTCGTGCGTCTTGCGGTAGACTCGTAGGGTAGACACACCGGCCAACGCTGCATTGAACGTCTCGAAGACGGGTGACTTTGCGTTGCTTTCGAGACGCTTGACAGGTCTCGCCGCGCCCAGATACCGCGCGGAAACAATGACACTGGCAAAGATGAGTGTTCCCGCCAGCGGTATCATGATCCGCGAGAGGACGACAGCTGCCAGACAGATTGTGATGAGCTCGAAGCTGTGGACGAGCACCATGGTCATGTCTTCCATCAGCCGACTGTCCAAGATGTCAAAGTCTGCCGTCAGCCGGTTCAGAATACGGCCCACGGGAACAGTGTCCATCCATCGAAGCGGCGAGCGAAGTATGGTGTAGAGTACGTCTTCAAACAACTTCTTGCTGAACCGGATGCTGATCAGAAAGGACCAGAAGAAGCGCAGACTGCCGACGAGCGCACCCGCGGCGCAGAGAAGCAAATAGACACCTAGATAGTAGAGCAAAGAATGTGGCTCCGAAATATTAGGTGAAGATTTCTCGGAGGAGGAATAGAGTGCCATGAGCGTGGGCTGGAAGTACGCTGCCTGATATCCGGCCAGACTTGTCGTGTTCTCAGCTGGCGCCTGGGGTTCGCTAGCAGCTGTCCAGATTCGCACCCACCAATTTCGGCCTCGAGAAGAATTAGTACAAGATTCAAAATATACGCAAAGTGACTAGACCTACCAAAGTTTGACGACTCGAATATAGTCAGCAACACAAGCAGCGGAACCCAGAGGTGCCAGCCACCGCCACTGGTAACTAGCTTGTGATAAACACGACTCTTGACCACGCCCTTCTCACGCGCTTCATCCTCGACAAACTTTTTGGCCTTTTTCTCAGTCCCAGCACCGGCGCCGCTGCCGCTTTCAATCGCATCTGACGTGAAGTGGCGGGGACTGATACTGCTTGCACCGCTCGAGGCCGACTTTGGCGTGGTGGTGCCGCCGCTGAAGCCAGCGCCAGCGCAGTCGCTCAAAGTCGAGCCTGAATGCTGCACGGTGCCGTTTCCGAGTTCAATAAAGTAGCTAGCCTCTTCGGCGACCAACCCCAGATGGTGGGTGACAAGGATACGGGTCCGCCCCTGGCAAATGTCTCCGGCGATGGCGTGCTGTATGATATGACGACCGACATGAGAGTCGACGGCGCTGAATATGTCGTCCATGATGAGGATTTGCGCTCGCGAGTACAGGAGTCTGGCGAGTGAGACGCGCCACTTTTGCCCGCCGCTGAGATTGACGCCGTTGGCGCCCAGCTCAGTCTCATCACCATCGTCCAAGGCTTCAATGTCCCTCTCCAAGGCGCACGCATGGATGACCATCTTGTACCGGCTGGCTACGTACGGCAGACCAAACAAGATGTTCCCTTGCAAAGACGTATTCTCCAACCAGACTGTCTGCGCAACGTAGGCTACCGTGCCTGGGACTACCCAGTCGCCCGAGCCGAATCCGTCGCCGCTGCAGTTCCAAGCTTGAGGCTCGTGGGGGGGAGTCGGCATCACAATCCGGCCGCCATACAGCTCAGCTTCTCCAATCAGTGCGTGTAGCATTAGCGTCTTGCCAGTACCCGACTTTCCTGTAATGACAGAAAGCTGTCCTTCGGGGAACTCTGCGTTTAAGCCGCTCAAAGTAATGGCCTTGTTGTCGGAATCGCCCGCTAAAGGTGCAGGAAGGTCGGTCGGCCATGCTATGGTCGCATTCTCAAAAGCAACGCGAGCGCCATTGGTTATTGTTGGCTGTAGCTCAGGCTCGTGTAAGAAAGCATCCAGCCGGTGAATGGAGACAACTGTATCAAAGCCCACCGTCACCAACTCAGGTAAGCCCGCCAAGGCAGCCTCGAGACTTCTGAACATGGCAATGGCAACAAAGGCCACTGCCGGTGACAAGTGGTCATTCAGCAGGGTGTAGGTGGCCAACGACGCGGCCGAGAGGAAGATTGGGCTCGTGACCCAGCAGCAAAACACCATGGTATTCGCCAGAAACACCTGCCACAGCGTCTTGAGCTCTTCTTGTCGGCGGGCGAGAATGCGTCTCTCCCACTGCGCCTCGAGGGCGGAGAACTTGATGCGTCGGAGGCCATTGACGGCTTCGCTGACGACGGCCAGCTTCTGGTCACGATCGCGCATCAGCTTCGTCTCGGCACTGAGATAGCGTCGCGAGGCAATGGCGTTGACTGGCAGCAGCGAGGCCCACGCAACGGCGCCGGCTAGAAAGGGCACCGCTCCAATGACCTGAACCAGGTAGGCAGAAAAGACGAGTAGCTTTCCAATGCTGCTTACAATCAAGATTTGATACATGGCAAAATCGGAAATGTGCTTGACATCCACTCCAATGAGATTCATAATGGCTTGCCGAGATTTTGAAAGGTCTTGTGCCTTTTCCTGCGCCTTTGCCTTTCTTGTCTGTTCTGTTGTTGCTTCGTCATCACCAGTCGCGTTGGCAGCGCCATGCGACGCATAATTATCTCCTACATCCGCGGTTCCTTTGATATCTTTCCGGCGCAGCGCCTTTGCAAAAATTAATGCAGATAATTGTCCTCTGACTGGTGCAAAGATCTTCTTAATCGAGTGCCACATGATTCGAGAGGCAATCCACTACAAGGTGCCACCGTTAGCGTTGCTGATCGATCGCCAGATCTGCTTGCTGCTCAGGCCGATGTAGTTCTGTCGGAGAATTACCACTAACCTGTTCGGAAAAGGTAAAGAGGCCAATCAAAAGGGGAAATATCCAGAGGCTAGGCTCAGTTTGCGTCTCGGGATCCAGTCTTTCAAGCCTCTGAATAAGCTGCGACATGGCCCAGAATGGCCCAACCCCAACAATAGATCGGATGAGGACGCTAACCCAAAGAAGCATCAGTTCTCTCCAGTACGTGCTAAAAAGCGACTTGACGAGATTCCCTTTGTGGTTGGCACGAATCCATTGCATGGTCAATTGGCTGGCTCGCGCGTAGTTTTCCATGGACGGGACGTCGTCATGGTTCAGGTCGCCATGCTGAGCGGCTGTCCTAATCAGCGGCTGCATCCAGAAAAACAAGGCCTTCTGAAGTGCGCTCACAGACTGCTCAGCAGACACGGTTCGGCCATTGTAGTACACTTGGGGCCGTCTTGGAAACAGTAGCCCAGTGAGAACAACGCAGGGGCAGAGAAATGCGTTTCCCGCAATAAGACTCAGCGTGACGCGCCTCGAGACGATGGGTTGGTTTACGAGAAAGAGCCCTTGAAGAACAATTGCCGGTGCAATTGCGACTGCAGAGGCGGCCACCCGTTGAGCTGCCGCATAGCATCGTACAGGGGCAGCCTCAAGGCGGATAGACACTGATTGGGTCAGTATAATTGCCTGTCTGTTGTCAGAATAGAAAGAGAATGCCAAGCTACGCAGTGATGTAAAAACACAAAGGAAAGCCACTCACCCAGCCAATTGTCAACAGCCAGCAAGAAATCTTTCCATTGCGCGACTCCAGGTGCAGGGTGGTGAGCACAGATACTGCCACGGATGCTGCAAACGCAACAGCGGCGAGGAAAAGACACAGCAACTTTGGAGTTTTGTTGGAGAATCTCGCCATTGACTCTGGTGTACTCTTTCCATCTTCATCCTCGTACCAGTTATCATGTGGTTTTGGCCGCCGCAATTGCGCAAAAGCGGCTGCGCATGTCGTGAGGCGAGACGCCAGTAGCAGGCCGGAAATGCCTAAACCCCCAGCCGAGGCCACAAGAAACCAAACATCGGACATGTCTGACAGCAGCATTTTGGAAAGAAGAGCGAGCTTTGCGCAACTTGTATGCAACCAAGATTTGAACAAGCAGTCTTGTTTGTGGCTGATGGCAGCTAGGGCCTAATGTGACATCCAAAGGGTCTTGAAGATGGTAAAGTCCAATACGCCCGTCGTGGCTACGCTCCGCGGCTTACGTATAACAGTACATGCTCTGGAGAATGCGGATTTCGCTCATTCCCACTCAGCCAAGTGTCAAGATATACGTCATAATATTTCTTTGTCTTTTGTCTCTGTGAAAATGTCTTTTTTGGCTCGCCGTAATTTCTGGTTTCAGCGCCACCGGCCGCAGTTACAGGGCTCACCGGGGACCATCACCTCTCAGGCTCTCACACAGCTGGACGGTGGTTGAAGAATGAAATGCCGACCAGACGCCACCAACCGCTGAGCACCGAGACAGACTCAGTGCGCTGGCATATTGCCTACTCTAGTCTCTCATTGACGAGAGGCTACTGCACCCTGCTCCCGCCGTATACTTCCAGGGTACATCCCCCTTGTGTTCGGCCGTCAATCTGGGCACCCTCTCCGCGTACACGCCTCCTCTCCACAAGCTAATCCAGCTTATGCACGAGAGCGGATCGAATTGGGTAGCAAGTTGCACAAAAAGGTCAGACCGGAGGTGAAGCATTGAAAGTGCGGCGCCGCTGCCCGCTCCGCTCCATGTCTTAGTGACCCTCAAGACAGTATCCGTACTGTGACACTTTGAGCTCTCAGCTCTCAGCTGCAGCTGACCTCTGCGGCCTCAACTAGACACTTGGTCTCGGATACTTGTTCCAAGAAAGCATATCCTTTCCTTGCCAATTTTCCGCCTGCAGCGGAAATACTGTCGGACGGATTCCCGTGCTGCCCCTCCCCAACTAACTGCAAAGACAGCTCCGCTCACGGAGCTTTGAAAACGGATAGCTCACAGCACACATTCCTTCGTGGGCTAATCCCGGTAGCTTGGATTATCTTTCATAGCTGTCTACATTCATCTTGCCATTGGCGCGCCCTACGGCTCAAAACAGTGCCCAAACACAGCTACTCATTGACCCTGAATAGCTGCTTGCCTCTTTTTTCCATCGTCACCTGAATACACACTTGAGGATTACGGCAAAATGAAGTCGTTTCAATCTCTCCTCGTTGCAGCTCTGAGCGACGTTTCCACCAACATGTGGATAGTCCTCGGTATCATTGCCGCCGTCGTCGGCGTCGTGGCGTACGGAACAGCAATGCCGCGAAACTTTCCACGAAACATCCCTAGAGTACCTCTGTGGAAACACTTCTACATTGTACTCAGGGGAGCGTCCAAGTCTGATGTGTATAATAAGCTTGTTCGAGGCCTTATCGAGAAGCATGGCGTCGTCGCCTTTTGGAATGAGGGCGCCTGGACGATTCTGGTGACAAAGCCAGAGTATCTGGTGCAAATCTTCAGAAACAGCGACCGAAAACTAAACAAAATGGGACTTGCCGAAAGAATCCCCTGGGGTAGCGGCGCAAAGCTGTTTGGCATCAACATTATCGACTCGGATGGCGAGCAGTACGTAACGTTCCGCAAGCTTCTCAAGGAAGGGTTCTGTCTTCCCGCACCACTGGACTCGTTCCGCCAGAAGGGCAGAGATCTTGGAGAGAAGCTTCTACAGAGCCAAAACAGTCTCCAGGGGGGCCAGAACTGCGGTGTTTTGATTGGTCCCTCTGTCTGGCGCTGGGCGCTCTCTGTCTGGGGCGAGTACTTCCTGGATGCTCAGTTTGATAACAACATGGATTACCGGACATTCAACATCCAGCAGATCCTCGGGGTACAGAACCGAAAGTTCATGGGAAGATTGAAAGGCCTTTTCCCCTTTTTGGATAACCTTCCTTTCAAGTGGCCCGTTACTGCCCATTCCGACAGGCTGTTGCATGAGGTCCAATCAAGACTCCTTCGACTGGCCGAAGAGAGATGCAGATCACCGCCTCCTCCTGATGGTGAGAACAAGATCGGATTCAGTCTTCACCGCGCACGCGAGCAGAATCTCATGTCCGAGTACCACTACCAGTGCAACCACAAACAGCTCTTCATTGCCGGCCACGAAAATGTGGAAACGACGCTCAACTCGGCCATGGAGGAGCTCGGGGCTCATCCGCACATCCAGGAACTTCTCCGAGAGGAGGTTACCAAGACTATCCCCTGGCACTATTCCTTCAAGGACCTGGACCAGCTTCCGCTTCTGAATGCCGTCATCTACGAGGCACTGCGCCTCTATCCGCCGCTTGGCCACATGTCGAACCGCATCGCAACCGAGCCGTACGTGCTGGGTGAGGACATTGCTGTTCCCAAGGGCATGATGCTGGGTTGGCATGCATACGGCATTCAAACTGATCCGCACGTCTGGGGAGAGACTGCTCGCAAGTTTGACCCCTTTCGCTGGGGCAAGGACTCGGCCAGCGTCAAGCAGATGCTGCGCCAGAGGCAGGCTCGCGGCCAGTATCTTCCATTCGGTATTTATGGAAGAAAGTGTCTGGGGTTCAATATTGCTATGCAAATGCTGCAGTCCACCTTGTGTGAGCTTGTACGTAACATTGAGTGGAAGCACCCGGAAGGCTACACGTTTGCATATGGCAAGGTACGTTTTTAAAGAATGTCGTAGACTTTCACAAGTATTAATAGCTCTCTAGGCTGCTTTGGTTATGCCAGACAACATCACGATGCAGATTGTCGAGAGGCGAAGCAAGCCCGAAAAGCTGATCCAAGATGAATAATGTCTCATTCGCAACGCAGAGAGCCCTGACCGAACCTTGCATACAGAATACACGGCAACAGTGTCACCCGTAGTTAGTTATATAATTATATGTGGATTTTATTTTGCAACCCATGTCTCGTGCAATAGATTGCGAGGGGTGATAAGCCCTATGCAGCTGTGCAATGCACGTGCGATTGTGTAATACTTCAGGTGGCCTCCTCTGGAGCCCCTCGTAAGGCTTTTGCTCCTCCTCTCAACCTTGGACTATCTTGCCAACCTGGAGCACTTTCTTGGCACACTTTCATCGTTTCAACACAGTATCGCCTTGATCAAGTCTTGTTTCCGACATGATGCCTTCCTTCCCTCAGGACCCTCTGCTAGTCAAGCTGCTCGACGCCGCCAAAGCAGCACCCCAATCTCGAATCATGATCCATGACATGTACGGGCTGCAAAAGACATACCCAGAGTTACTTGCCGATATCCTGTATACGAGGAGCCAGCTTCAATCAACCCTCCCTCCGACATTCTTCAACGAAAAGGGACTGCTCGACGACAATCACCTCTATCAGACAGGCTGTACCAGGACTGGCTACGAGTTTGCGGTCGCATTCTTTGCCGTTCGGGCTCTTGGCGGAGCATTCGTGCCCTTGGGTTAGCACTCAATCATCAAGTGTAACTGTTGGACTCACCGCTAATTCGTCCCGCCAGATGCTGCTGCCTCGCTCGAGCGCAGAGTGGACACACTCACCAAGGTCAACTCTAACTGTATCCTCGCTGATCAGGGCAGCGTCGCGGACGTAGAGAGCATCATTGATCATGTCCAGAGTAGCAGCGGAAAGTCACTGCGCATCGTGCCGATATCCTTCAATCAGCCAGTGGTATCTCTTGACAGCTTGTCTATCAGCAATGGAACGGAGCTGGACCCTGATGGACCGGGCTTTGTTGTTTTCACCTCTGGAACCACGGGATACTCCAAAGGTGTGGTCCTTCGCCGATACTGCTTTTCTGCCGGTCCCCTCGAGCAGGGCGAAAGTGCCGTCGTCAACTACAATGCCAGTCACTGGCTTGGAGGCACTAAAAACATCATTGATGGTCTCTTGACCTGCAAAACAGTCTTTGCTCTTAACACGCCCGCTTCCTCGGCCGACGTTTTTGACAAGTTCAAGAACCATCACATTACACACTTTGTGTTCAACCCTGCACTGCTGCGTGGCATGAGGCAGCTGCTCCTTGCAGAGAACGGCGATTTTACCCCAGAGAAGAAGAACGAGTTTGCCAAGTATTTTGGCGGTATTACGTATTTCCTTAGCATTGGCGGCTTGGTTGACCAGGACACAGTGGACTTTTGGACAGAGGTCCTCGGATGCCCCTTTCAGAATAGATATGGCTCAACCGAGCTTGGGGGATTGCCGACTCTAGGTATATCTAATATCAAGGTCCGTACTGACAGTTTTGCAGTTGGAGACTAGTGGTCTAAATACTGATGTCTCGTTAGGGATCCTTGGGCAAGATTGCTCCCGGAGTCGAGGTTAAGCTCTCGGAGGGAACACATGGCCGACTTTTCATCAAGAGCCCGGACAGATTTCTCGGGTAATATATGACTTCAATTGAGTCGTACTCGTAAGGCATGGGAGTTTGGAACTAATTTGGTCTTGTTTAGCTACTTGGGCGACCAGGAGAAGACAACGGCAGCCTTTGATGACGAGGGCTTCTACAAGACTGGCGACATTGCCGAGCTGGTAGGAGACGAGCTCATTTTCCATGGCCGCGAGCGAGATGACTGCAAGTTCCTGCATCATTCATTCCTCTGCTTCTATGACTAACACTACTGCAGATATCATACGTGGCACTTCCACAATCTCGGCGGTCGAGGTGGAGCGCGCTCTGATGGCACTGGGGTACTTTGAGGAAGCTACAGTCGTCGCAGTACCAGTCTCTGAATCAGTTCAGCTCTGTGGAGCTATTGTCCGCCCCAAACAGAGTCACCGAGCTGAATTGAGCATTTCCCGAGTACGATCAGACCTCGAGGCCAAGTTGGACGACGGGAAGCGTCCTGTGGTCATGCGGATCCTCGGGCAGGACGAGGAACTGCCGATGACGGCCACTGGAAAGCCTGTAAAGAGACAGGTCATTGAGGACTATTTTTACGACGGAGACTGTGGAAGAGATTGGTTCATGCCAGAGACACCACCCCCCAATGTCCAATGCGAAGGAATCATCGCAACTGCATAGTCGGCGTTGGTAACCTTGCTTCACAGGTACAGTCCGGGGTTCAGATCTATTGAAAGTTTGCATAGATGTAACAATGACATCAATTATAGTACGATCTTCGCAGCTATGGCCCAAATAGGTTTCATTTTGTAGGACCCGGCAAGGGGTGGACAAAAAAAACCGCCACTCTCTCATTATTGATGCCATGTTCTTTATCACAACTACGTACTAGAATTACCTAATAAATAATTTTTTTAAAAACAAAATCTAGAATAAATATTGAATTAATTTAGAGTCTAGAATAATTTCTTTATAATCTCTAACTGGCTAAAAGTTTTAAGAATAGCATCGTAGAAGTAAGCTGCCTCCTAAAAACCGGTCGTTTTTTTTATCCCCCACATGCCCGGGTCGGGGCTTGCCGAAGGATGATTCCCGGCGGTTTATTAGGCAGCATTGGGGCAGCTTTTCAAGACAAGTCTCAGCCAGTCGGAGCTTGACAGATGCCAGACATTACCAGTGAGGTAGGGGGGTGCGCCCCATGCTGTCTGAGGCGTTTGGGGGCTAATTAATTATATTCGACCAGGATCGCCAATATTAGGCTTATTAGCACGTCTGAAGGCTGAAGACTGCGGACCGTCGCTCAATGGTGTGCGATTAGCGAATTGGATAGGTTGATGATGATCCGCAGAATCAACAACTAAAAGAAGCGAAGAGAGAATGCAATGCGTGTCTGAGAGTCATTGAGAAATTGGACGGCTGATAATAGTAATAAGAATTCATGAATGTTTCAGAGGTAACCAAATTGGTCAAGTCAGCCGCTGGCGTTGATCAAGCCTCGTAGAGCGATGGGCCGACCGTGTATCTGCAGATGTAGCTTGAACAGCTGTTTTGGCTTTGGTCAGTCGAAAGAGTAAATTGATTATCGATTTTACCATCTTCACTACTTACTGAGCACTCAATTCAACCTTGACAGCTGTTGCGGTTTAATTGAATTCCCCGTCGCCATGATTAGTCTTTTGAGTGTAGCCGTGCTCTTGGCTATCGCGGCACTCGTCTATACTTGGCGAAACTGGTACTGCCAGCCAGCACCCCAGAAAGTCCTTCCAGAAATCGGACTGGGCAACTTGAAAGCGCTCAATGTGAATCACGAGCTGCGAACCGAGTTTCTGAAGCTTGTTCGTGAAGATGGTGCTGGAAGCTGGCCGCCCGTTGCCCGCCATCACAACTGGCCCGCTGCTCTGAGCGCATACAGCAAAGTATACACCGAAGTTGCGCCCCATCTGGCAACTTCGGAGCCCTCTCTTGATGACGAGTTCAATCTCAAGAGATGCGCCGCGTTCCGTGTGCGCATGCGTGCAAGCCTTGAGCAGCATGTGGATGCCGACGCTGTCGCCAGTTGTCTCCAGCCCGTCTTGGAGGGCGACTGGAGCGAGCTGGGCCGCGACTCTTTCAATGGCTTTTATTCCTGCATTGCCTGCCTTCGACATGCTTACAGGTACGTTTCTCAACAAGATGTGATCTTGACAAGGTGTTGCCTAGCTAATCTCTGGTCAATTGCAACACGCACAGGTGGGCAACCAATCCGGTCGTTCGAGTGGCCCAGAACGAAAAGCGGTTGGCATTCCCGCCCGAACTGGACTTGGCATGGTCTTTGATTCAAAAGAAACTCGACATCACCTCGCCGAGCGGAAACATTATAGCAAACATCATCTGCAACTTTGATGCTCAAGGCAAACTTAGCTATCGGGTCAATGAAGGCTTGTCTGCCGATGTACTGCGGACTGAGCTTGCTTGGTGTACAATATTTAGCACGTCCGAGACTCTGGTAAGTCAGCAGTCTACACATACCCATCATCATGGCAGATTCTGACTGGCGTTTTGCTTTTCATCATGTAGGCCACGCCAATGTACTGCGGTATCATCCGAGCCATGATCAGCTACCAACAGGGTGACAAAAAGGCCTGCCTCGGCTACACCGAAGCCGTGTTTGAACATCTTCGGCAGCTCATTCTCTACCTATACGACAACATGAATGATCCCAATGTCTCTCGTGCCATCTGGGTCCGTCACGTATCGGGAATCCACAGCTGGGGCCTGACATCAGACTCGGAGCATGGCCCTGTAGAGTATGGTGGGCTGTCTGGTAGCCAGACGCTCATCTTCCTGGCCGTGGATGCATTTCTCGGCATGCCTTCTTATCATTCCAAAGATGAAGCCAATATGCACATTTCCAAAAACATGCGAAATGTTTCGGCGGTGATGAACAAGTACTGCTTCCGACCTCAGCTAGCCAAGAGCGGCTCACCCGAGGACCTGGCCATTATCGAAGTCATGGATCGCATTGTCAAGCAAATGAGGGTCAGTTACCTTTTTCTTTTACGTGATTGAATATGGCTAAACTGGTAATTTTCGCAGACATTTCGTGGCGTACACAAAGTGCGAGCAGTTCGATTCCTGTCTGCCCCCGCGCCGGAGAGAGTGCCAATGACAGCTGCTCTCTCTGTTTTGGATGAGAAAGAAAAGAACGACCAACAGAAAGCATCGAGCGAGGACGCGTATGATTCGATTGATGGACTGCTAACGAAGCGACTCAATCAAACAGTTTGACTAGTACTATAAAAGTGCAAGGTGGTCATGGCCGTAGCGGCAACCCGCGGAATAGGCAATACTTGCGCGTCATGGGTGTAGATGGATGTAAACTTTGAGTAATAGTACGATTACTTTATAACTCTCTTTTATATACATTTACGTGAATTCAAACAGCCGATCCGTGAAATGTTGCTGTTCCACGCACAATTATTCTGACCCAGACCATTGCAATAAGCACAAACTTGAAAGTATAGTGAGCAGCAGGCCTATTAGCTCCCTTGAACCAGATAATAAGTCACCGGAGCGGCGCCGACCGCGGATGACAGTACTTGGTGACCAATGGGACATGTATGTCTCGCATCAGCCGCTGCAAGCCTGCCCTTGCCAGTCATAAATACAGGTTCCTTTCCATCAATGGCATTTGAACCCGAAGCCTACTGGAAATTCTCGGCTGAAGCATCACCAATCGTCCATTGCATTCCTCAACGTGCTTCCATCATCCGCCACGATGGATTCCATGGACAGAGCAGCAAAGGGGCGAGCCGTCCTCTGGACAATCATGACTGTGTACATTCTAGTGACGAGTTGGAACTATCTATCTTTGGAGTCGGAACAACAGTTTCTTCTATCCAACAGTGGCAGCTCTTCCGAGACAACTGGCGCAGCCAAGCCGCAGTATGGACATACGAAACCAACTACCTTGTATTTGTGGTCTTTTTTCTAATCGCCAGATGCAACAGGACTTGGCCATATCTTGATCACGAAATGCACGTACGCTATCTTCAGCAGCTGGTGGCGCAGGTCGACGCCCAGCCTGAGCAGAAACTGTCACCCGCGACGCAGCGCCTCAAGGACGCCATCGAGGCCAAGTCGCAATTGTACATGCACTTTACCGAAATGTTTACGGAAATTCCCCGCCAAGCGCAACAAGGACAGAATCAGACTGTCGTTCGCGACTATAACCATATGCTGCAGCTTCTGAGCCACATTGTCAAAACGGCGCCGCCTCCGGGATTGGGCATACCCGTGCCGCCTATGGCGCTGATCCTCACGGATCCAGCAAGTACCGCGAGGTAGGCATCACTGTCTCGCTTATGCACGAGAATTCATTTTGACACGACAATCCAAATAGTGGCCTTGCTGCTTTCTCGGACCCAGAGGTCAATATCCTGATCAAAGGTATCCTGAACGAATGGGCTGACTTTCTCGGGGTACGTTGCTCGTCTCACGGTTGGCTGGCTGATGTGGCATGAATGGCGGCCTAACGTTGCATCCCGCTTATACAGAGTACCGATTCACTCCGATTCGTCCAAAACGGCGTGGACGGCTGGCTTGACAAGGATTCGCTCGCTGAGCTAGAGCAAGTTGCCAACATACAACGCGGCAAGGCATCGAGCTTTTCGGAGCTATTCGAGTGTGATGCAGAGGATGAATTCTACGGCTTCCGCTCTTGGGATGGTAAAATAGAAACCCGCAGACTCACATCTTGTTTCTTTGCTAATATGCACCTCCCTAGACTTCTTCACTCGACGCTTCCAGCCGCATATGCGACCGGTCGCTGATGCCGACGACGACAGCATCGTCGTCAACGCCTGCGAATCAGTCCCTCACACCGTCGGCATGAAAGCAAAACTCCGCGACACCTTCTTCATCAAGAACCAGCCGTACTCTGTCTTGGACATGTTGGGACACAATCCAATCGCCCAAGAATTCGACAATTCCACCGTGTACCAGGCCTTCCTGAGCATGCACTCGTACCACCGCTGGCACGCGCCCGTCTCGGGCACGATTCACAGCGCCTACGTCGTCGACGGCACGTACTACAGCCTCCCGCGCTTCTTTGGTGCCGACCGGCCGGGAGTCACGTTTCCCAGGAAAGCGCAGGGCTTCGGGCACGCCATGCGCTATCTGAGCGAAATGGCCACGCGCGCCGTCATCATCATCGAGGCCGACCAGCCCGGCCTGGGCCTTGTCGCCTTTGTCGCCGTCGGCATGGTGGAAATTAGCACATGCGAGATTACGGTTAAGCAAGGACAGCACGTCAAAAAGGGCGATGAGATGGGCTCCTTTCATTTGGGCGGCTCTAGCTACTGCTTGCTGTTCCAGGACGGTGTCGAGCTCGTGGACCTGCCTGCCGAGGGAAACTTTACCTCCCCAAACATGCCGGTTCTCAGCAAGATCGCTACAGTATTGCCGCCTAGGCTTACGATTACCGATCAGCTATAATGCCGTGTGCTCGAGCCAGTGCAAGTTGATGGCAGTCACTGAAGTTTCCACTTGTATACTATGCCTAATCCATAGTTCACTTCTCTTCGTAGATATACGTACTTCAATCGATTGCCATCTCTTGTATCTCCTGTATGAGTTGTATTCTTTATGCATACATATACTGGTCACAGCCTCACCTGATCGGAATAAAGTGTCCGTCCGGGACGGCCGGGGACGCAAGCCAGCGAGCTGACAAGAGGCCAATTGGCAGACTTTGTAAACCCGCGTGCCCATGACCACTTACTTCCTTTTTCTTCGCATAAAACCTCAATATACACGTCCGAAACAGGCCTTCACCGCTCGCTGCCGATTCGTCGGCAACAACAGGAAGAAGTCGACTCCGCCAATCGGCCTGCCGTCTCCTAATGCCGGCCGAACGTCTTATTCAATATAGAGCCGTCATACTATGCCGATCCAGCTCGCCACAGAATACCTTTGTCTTGGGTCACTGCCGTGAGATAAGTTTGATGGGTTGTGCAAGGAAGCGTATGCACACGCCCTGTCCGATCTTACACCCCGGAATAGACATGTTTCATTCCGTAGAGACGGCCAGCAGATCTAAAAGCGGCAACAAGTCTGAATCACTGTTTCAATTCGGGAAAATTGTAAATATGTGCACGATATTATTCTAATTCTTCAAATATTTTTTTTAATTTTTTTTTTATTTATCTCTTTTGTCTCGAGTCATCCAAGGCTTCTCCCTGTACGATTCACACCAAAGAAAGACAAAGAGACGGTGGTATAAAATCAGCGAAACCACAATCGCACGTCATCATCTCCCAATCACATCTTCACAAATCCAGAGTGGCATCTTCGTTTCTGGCTACTCAAGCTGTCAGTGCAGTACTGGCCGAGTTTCTCTGCTATGGAGATCTTTGAAGTATTCCAGCCCCTGCCGGACCTTGTCGTTCAACTGCCTCATCGATTCTACCAGCTCTCTTGGCCAGAACTATCCATCTTTAGTTTTATTCGGCCATTGATTGCTTGTGTGGCCATCTATCTGGCTTTGGTCTTGAAGTCGTCCTCCACTGCAAACTTTCCCGGTCCGAGGCCATGGCCTATTGTCGGCAATCTGCCCTCACTGTACCGTTGCCATGCTGAGAAGCAGTTCCTTCTGTGGTCCAGGCGACTTGGCGATGTGATTCAGGTTAAATTCGGAAACATGCCAGTCATTGTTGTCAATTCAGCGGCCTCGGCCAAGGAGATTTTCACTGGCAGCGCTGCTGCGCTCTCGTCGCGACCCATCTTCCACACGTTTCATCAAGTAGGTTCGGGCTCTCTACACTTTATTAGCTGCTCTACGCGACAAGCTTCCACTGTTTCATCCATCTTCATTACGTTGATATATACCATCACTGAGTAAATTTCCCTAACATGATTCATAGTTCATCGCTGGCACTTTGGGACCGACCATTGGCACCGCAGTCTACGGTGACGCATTGAAGCGCGGCCGGAAAGCCACGGCAGCGGAGCTCAGCAAGCCGGCTGTCAAGGCCAATCTGGACAAGATTGATCTTGAAACAAGACATTTTGTACATGAGCTCCTCAGCTACGGCAGCGAAGGCTTGACCCCGCTTCATGTCTCCAAGCTTGTCAAAAGACTGGCCTTGAGTCTCTCCATGTCCATCTGCTACGGCCGACGGATGTATCTCGGCGATCCATTAACACAGGAAATCATCGAAGTGGAACACGAAATTCTCAAACTACGAAGCATGACGGACAATTTACAAGACTTTGTCCCCATGCTGCGCGTGTGGCCCTTTAACCGCTACCGCGGGGCGGCTGTTAAACTCTGCGAGCGGCGCGACGCCTACGTCAGGCAGCTGAATGAGGAAGTCAAGAACAAGATGCGCAACAATACGAATGAGCAGTGCCTGTGGGCTAAGAACGAGGCCTCTGCACATCCTCTCCCTCTGAGCGAGCTCTCGACGGTCCTTCTTACGTTTCTTTCCGGCGGTTTGGCGACGGAGAGCAACACCATTTACTGGGGCCTAATTCTCTTGGCCACCAGACCGGATATCCAGGAAACTGCACTACACCACATCCAGAAGGCGTATCCGGATGTTGGCCAAGCTTTCGGGTCCGGTCTACGGGATACCGAGGACATACCCTATATCAGCGCTTTGGTGCGCGAGATTCTCAGGTATGTCTGCTCCGAGGCCATTCCGAGTTACTTTTACGTGATGAGTCTGACAATGTGAAGGTTCTACACTCCGTCGCGGTTGGCTTTGCCTCGTTTGGCAGTCCAGCCTATTGTGTATCAAGGCAAGGTTATACCCGAGGGGAGCACCGTCGTCATCAACACATTCGCATGTAACAGAGGTATTCCCCCCCAAGTCACATGCAACACAAGATGAGCATGATTTGCTAACAATGATGAATCAGACCCCAAGCTCTTCCGTGATCCTGACACGTTTCGGCCCGAGCGCTGGTTTGAAGACCCCGATCAGCCCATCTTCAGTTACGGCCTAGGCTACCGAATGTGTGCGGGGTACACGCTAGCAAACCATGTCATGTACACGCTCTTCACTCGCCTGATTGCATCTTTTGAGATTTGCGCCGGGCCAGGCATCGACGCGGATCCCATCACGGGGTGCGAAGACGCTGCTCACCAAGCCATGGCCCCTCGGCCGACGGGGCTGTATTTCAAGCCCAGGGACGCCACGTTGCTGAAAGCGGCTCTGTCGCGCGACCTCTATCATCAGGTATAATGGCAGGTCAAAAAAGTTCCATTGGTGTTGTTTTTTTCTTGAGTCTGTGGGTTGAGCTGTCAAGCTCGCTCAGGCCGGTCTGATATTGAATTTTATCACTTTATAGGGGTAGAGACGCGGGCGTGGGTGGATGGCTCTTTAGTATACCTATCAAGTTATCCTCACTCTCTGGAAGATTTCTTCACCAGTGAATTTCTTTTTGTGAGTTGTATCCGTATGCCTTCTTGGAAGCACGAAACGCCATTGCGCTCATCAGGCCTCTTTTAGCGTGATAGCTCCTAGCCGCAGCAGCGATGCTGACAATCTTCTCATGTTTAGCGAGGTGGAATCGAAACTCTTGGCTGTAGGCCCGCCCGCCTTGGCCAGCAGTATCTATACTTATGGGGTGACGATGGGGGCCTGCGGCCGCGAATTGTGGACTTGGATCCATACTCTCGTGAGATTGAGCTCAGGTGGAAGGTTCCGGGGCTTTTCGTATCTCAAGGGCCCAAGAGATGCGAATTGACGGCGGCTATTCGACACAGGGACCAGAGATGGCAAGAGAGGGGATTCGTCAATCCAGGGTGGCCTCCTGATGGTCTTTTGGTGAGGGCCTGACCTCCTATTATAAATGCCTATTGCGCTATGAGCGTGGAAGTGGCTGGGCGGGGGCCGGCCGGGGGTTTTCGAACGCGATTAACCAATAAGACTTGGTATAGCGCAAGCTCTATGGTGGTTAAGGAGCAATAAAGCATCCACTGAGTACTCCGCACGTTGGGAGATGTTGAGCGGTTCGGTTATTCATTAATTCGGAGCTGAAAACTTCCTTCAGGAGGATGGTCACTGCATTTTACTCGCCCCTTCTCTTCCCTGTGTACGGTGTACAAGTCAAAGACTAAGTAGCAGACGGGCAGTTTGTGGGGAGGGCAGAGGAGAGCAAGAAATCGCCGAAAGGATAAGATTAAACGAGCCGCGACTCATGACAAAAGATCGCCCTTGTCCGAGTTGCGCTCGGATTCCCAGTGCATGTCTCGTCTTGTCTAATGCTTCTCAACAGTCATGCTAAGTCGACACATGATTACGACAAGGACAACGTATTTTTGCTCAATTGCACTCGGTACTGCATGTGAGAGTTTTCACCCCGTCGCAGGTTAAATGTTAGTAATTAGTTAACCGTCTACTGGTAAGCCCCCATGGTCCCATTGCAGGGCGAGGAGGGTGCGGCCGCAGGTATCTGCATCAGATATTTATTTATTAGTTATCCACCGAGTTTTCTCTTTGTGGAGACTCGCTTTTGTCCCTGCCGTGTTGCGGTGATGAAACGAGCCTTTGCTGCAAAAGCCAGCAAAGAGATGCACCGAGCTCTGCACACAACCTTTTCCAATGCCCAGCGCAATGGCAGCAGAACCGAGAAGATCAAATCACTTTGGAGAAAGTTGCGAGTAAGTAGGGGTTTATTAAGAAAATACGATACATCACCCCGCAAACCGTCACGGGCTGAGCAATGCGCCAATCAAGGTGCCGGATCCGGCCGGGCGCATTCCTTTCCATGCGAGGAACACACCGGGATAATGTATCAAGGATTCAAGACAAAACGATAGAGTTTAAAATAAGTTGGGTGGCTGCAGCCTCAATTACATTAAACACGTTGCAGAAAGAGAGAGACAAACTCGCGTGGCAACTCTCCAAAAGTTGGCCGAGACTCACGGCCAAACCATGGTTCTTGGCCGAGATCCGCGCCATCATGGGCCGTGCTGAAGCTGCGCCTCGTCAATATTCCATAAAGGGTGTATTTGCAATGTCAGCTCGCATGGGAAAATTGCCACGCCAGCACGGATTCGCTGCTGCGAGTCAACTCTCAGGGTCCCATTGCGGTACAGCTGGGATGCGGCGGCCGCAGCAGATATTGTTGCGGGCTTTTGCGCAAGTATCCGATTGGGCCCCTCCCCCAGCCTGATTGTAATCGATCCATTTTTGGCATAGAAACCCGTGTCTTGGCCAAGGACAAGCCGGCACAGTCCTTCCGAGATGTGCTTAAAGGGTTAACCCTTGCTTGGTTGGTATTTCCGTGAGTTGTGGCCATCAAGGTGCGTGGAGTTGCATATAACGTTCAGCCGACCGGGCTAGGTTCCCTGCTGGCTGATCTTGCCGAACCCAGCATCATCAAGTATTCAACAGCGAAAAGACTGACAACCGTCTGTTTGCTCTGTCTGCATCATGGAAGTGACGGAGAGCTCAACCTCGAAGCCGGTCCAGCGACCTGTCATTAGACGCTGGTACCACTGGTATGATGCCAGTGCCAGCAAGGAAGAGCGAAGGCTCCTCAGGAAACTCGACTTTTTCATTCTGACATATACCTGCCTGACATTTTTCATTAAATATCTCGATCAAACCAATGTCACAAACGCCTACCTGAGTGGCATGAGAGAAGAACTCGGCCTTGGTGGGTTCTTTCTTCACGACGAATCGACTCTGAACTCTGCTAACACTTCATTCAAGGGCGCAAAAATGAGCTGAACTGGTTTACGACCAATTTTAGCATTGGTGTCATCATCGGGGCTCCAATCTCAACATGCATGCTCACCGTGGTACAGCCAAGATACTGGCTGCCATTTTGCACCATGGGATGGTCTTTCTTTGTACTCTTCATGTACAAAGCACAAAACGCTGAAACCCTATATGGTCTTAGGTATGAAAAATGTCGTTTGGTACTCACTGTTGCTAACATGGTTACTAGATTCTGCTGTGGTCTCTTTGAAGCAGGTGCTTACCCTGGTTGTCTATACATTGTAAGCATTTCATCGACTCAATAAGGCAACTCAACTAACCAGGATCAGATCGGAAGCTGGTACAAAAAGTCTGAAATCAGTCGACGAACAGGCTTGTTTCTGTTCTCCTCAGTTTTCGGAGCCATGTGCTCTGGCTACATCCAAGCCGGACTGTGAGCACATCTTATTACTGCTCTCGACGACAAGATACTAACAACTTGTGTCACCAGACACAAAAACATGAACGGTGTAGCGGGCCTAGACTCGTGGCGCTGGCTTTTCATCTTTGACTTTATCTTGGGTATTCCCGTTGCCATTTTTGGTTTTCTTGTTTGCCCAGGTACGTATTTCCCGGGCTACTCGAGTCCATCACGTACTTACCTCGAATAGATGAGCCCAAAGGCAAAAAGATGTGGTGGATGACAGATGTCGAAAAGAAGCTCGCTATCGACAGAATGAAAAGCGACGGGCGCGACTCTGTGGGTACCTGGACGTGGGATGTTGTTCGCCAAATCCTACGTTCATGGCAACTGTATGCCTTTGTCATTGGCTGGGGGTAAGTTTTACAGTATGTTGCATCGAATTACCGAGCTAATCACCACAAAGCTGGATCGAACTCACGTGCGGCAACAACATGATGCGTTGGATGGGCTTATGGCTCAAGGCCGAGCACTATTCTCCCACAAACGTCCAAGCCCTTCCCACCGTAATTGGTGTAATGGTAAGTCGACCCGGAGGCTGCGGTCCATGGCCAGTGCTAATGCCATGTCTAGCAACTCTGCTTCATCTTCATCAGTTCCGTCGCTGCTGATTCGCTAAACAACCGGGCCTTACCACTCGCCACGCTTTGCGGATTCCTTCTTTTCAGCTACATTGTTCTTCTGAAACATACCGAGAATGCTGGCCTACGCATGGCCGCATACTTTATCGGCGGCTCCTACGGCGGCCTCTCTCCGCTGATGGGTGGCTGGATTAATTGCAGCTGCGGAGGTAACAAGCAACTCCGTTCATTCATCACCGCCATGATGATTTCGGTCGGCTAGTAAGTTCCGCGCCGCCTGCTCTCCTTGTCACAGCGCCAGCCCAACCACTAACACGTTACAAGTGCCATTGAAGCGCCTGCACAGCAGGTCATGTTTCCCACCAATCAGGCGCCCGATTTCCGAAAAGCCCAGGGCTACATCTTTGGCATCGGCATGGTCGTCACAACGGGCGTGTGGTGCGCTGCCATTATCCCACTCATGTCCCGATACTGGTTCTTCAAAGATGAGCAGCCCTCCCTGGACTGCGACTGCGACGAGCCGATTGTCGAGAGCACAACAACCTACAGGGCCAACAACAAAGCGGCAGATGCTTCCGACTAGTTTTGCCAACTGCTAGGATAAAGACGATTTTGATACAGGCAAGCCCATGGCGAGTAGACAAGTTGGCATGCGTGCGGTAGTGACCATGAGGCTGCCTTTGCTGCATTTGATACCCCTTCCGAAACCCGAATCTTCTTCTTCACAATTCAAGACGCGATCGAAGCTTGGCAACAATTTACGGCTGCTAGACCAATCTTGGCATTAACTATTTTATCGCCCACTGCGGACAACTGGCCCTTGGCGTCACAGTCAGTAATACATCCATGGTATAGCATCATTTAGGTGCCAACGACGTAATCAGACAATGACTTATTCATGACCATTGACATCTTGAATCCAATTTTTCTCTTGTGCCGCGCATGCATTGTAGCCCTTCTGGTCCTAGCAGCCTCATCATCTTTCTCAACCGTCACCTTACGCCGCTGCACGGAGCTCGTCTTCGGGGCAGGGCGTCCAGTATCAGTGCCCGGAGCAAAATATGATGTAAATATGTCTGATAGCAGCAGAGCTTGGGACGCTGTATCACCATCATATATCAAAACGAGCGTTCAGGCATGTTGTTTCTCGGCCAATGGTTCCGACGAGTCCGGCAGCCTGGGACTGCCTGGCGGTTCTTGTGCTCCTAAACTATGGCTGTGCTCGCGAAAATAATAATTCAATCCTTCAACACGTTGCTACTTTGCCACTGGGCGATCTGAGTCGTCGGCATGCATAATGGAACCGATAGTCACCAATCTGAATATACGTGTCACGGGCGGCCAAGTGCCTTCCCGCATCGCATGACGGCGCATTTTGGTCAGTGAATATTCTGTACATATATACGGTCGAATGACTATAAACTAATCCTCGTAAGATCAAGGCATCAAGATCTTGTTACAATGATTGATGCCAGGTTACCTTGCGCACAAAACCGGAGAATAAAAGTATTGAGGTTTGTAACTGCCATAAATTAAGCAGCACAGGTACAATATATTGTTTCTTTGCCAGCTCACATAGTACTTGGACTGTTATATCCAGATTCAAATAGCGGCAGGATGGATGCACACTTCCCAGGTTAGGGGAGGTATAACGGTGACTCGTTCCGCCTAGGTAAAGGGCTGCTGGAATTTTTCTTGCAGGGTGCAAGCGTAGATGAACGTTTGTGGGCAGGGCCCAAGCTAAATGCTACAGGATAAAATACACTATATTACAGAGAAACTCCCTCATCTGACTCAGTTAGAATCTCTCAGCGGCGTCTGCTCCACGGGGAAATCAGTGTCGAGCAGCTTGGCGACTTGCGCCTCGCCCATCCTCGCCTCCATCGCTAGGAGTTCCACCATCTGATTCATCTTTGACTTGGCCATGTTCGTCCCCAGATACGTCTTGAGCTTCTGCAGCACTTCTGCGTCTGAGACATCGCCGCTCGCCATAGGCGGAAACAGCGTCAGGTGCTTGTTGGCCCGGTCGTGGTTGGAGTTGCCTTGGTTGGGAGTGCCATAGGCGTCGTCGGCGCCGGGATGAGCGTAGGCCACGGCGCGGCGGTCTGGCCGCACCCCCATTTCGTCAAGCAGGCGCTTCATCTTGCTCGGCATGATGGGCTGCAAGAGAATGGCGGCGATGCGGAGGGCTTCGGCGCTGCGATGGATGGTCCAGTCCAGGAGTAGCTGTGAGAGGGACTCCTTCTGCTTGGCAAGAACCCACGGCTGGGTATCAGTGATGAAGCGGTTTGTCTGTCCAAAAAGTGAGTATATGTTTCCCGGTGCGCGGACGAAGCAGAAGCAACTTACGTCTCTTAATAATTCAAACGCTTCGCGAATGGCACCACTTGTGTTGTAATCCTCCATTTCCTTTGAAAAAACATCCGAGGCCCGTCTAAGAGTAGATTCCAGCGAAAAGAATTGAGCATACTCAACTTTGTGTCTGACTTCGTCAAGTTCCTTGAAAGCGCCGCTATTACTACTTGCAACCGCTTGCCGCGTCGACCAACCTGCAGCGCCCTTTGGTCTGGCGATTCTGTAAAAGAGATTGCCGATATTGGCTTGCAGCTCCTTTCCATAGATGGCAGAAATGATATCGTTGGAGTAGCTCATGTCTTTGGTCAGATTACCGTTGCGCATGAGAAAGTAGCGCAGGGGATCAACGTCCCAGCGCTGGAGCGCAAAGACGGGGTTGACGACATTGCCGAGCGACTTGGACATTTTGCGGTTGGACATGGTCCAGTGGTTATGACACAGAATACCTTTGGCAGGCGGGAGGCCAAGTGCAAGTAGAAGCGCAGGCCAGTAAATGGCGTGAAAGCGTAGGATATCCTTGCCAATGATGTGCAGGTCGGCGGGCCAGATGCCCATGTCGTCCGTTGGTGTGCGCCACTGGCTACCATAGCCAGCCTTTGTGATGTAGTTGATGAGGGCATCGACCCAAACGTATATTGTTTGTGTGGGATCCTCCGGGTCGGCAATACCCCAATTTAGTCTCGAGACAGGCCTGGTAACGGATAAGTCCTCCAGGTGGTTTTCGACCCAGTCGCGCACCTCTTGCATGCGGTTTGCCGGCTTGACCCAGCCCGGGTTCTCATCGTAAAACTTGAGAAGCGCATCCTTGTACTTGGTCAAGGGAAAAAACCACGTCTCTTCCTTGACCCATTCGACCTCGTTCTCTGACTCGATATTGATCATAATCTTCTTGCCCGTCTGCGGCACAATGCTGGGGTGCACCAAGTCGTCGGGGTAGAAGCACTCGTCGCTGACGCAGTACCAACCCTCGTGGGTGCCCTTGTAGAGGCCCAGCTCCTTCGGCAGCGAGTTCTTTAATTGCAGCCAGAACTGCGAGACGGCGTCCTTGTGGTCAGGGTCGGTCGTGCGGACGAAGAAGTCGTTGGAGATGTCGGCGTCGTGGGTCAAGCTGCGGAATTTGTCTGAATTAAGGTCGCAAAACGATTTTGGGTCCATGGCTTCTTTTGCGGCCGCGCGCTGGATCTTCATGCCATGCTCGTCGGTTCCGGTGCACAAGTATGCCTCCTTGCCGTTTATCTGCTGCCATCGCTTCAACACGTCGGCGAGGACGGTGCAGTACAAGTGGCCAATGTGAGGGGCTGCAAGGGGGTCAGATCCGTGATAGTTTGTGGGGTCGTACGGTACAATTTATATACCTGCATTGACGTAGAATATCGGCGTTGTGACGTAAAAGGGCTTCTCCTTGGTTTGCGCAGAGCTATTCCAGCGGCGCGACAATTCGCCATTGGGCCGGCAGCTGGGGCAAATCCACGACGACCGCAATGGGCGCCGCAATGGCCTCAACTGTGCACAACTGAAAGGCTGCAAGCGTGCCAACCTCATATTGCGTGCGCACGTGGTGCAGGTTGAAATTTTGCTGAAGATCGAAAAGCCATTGTCGCGAGAGCTTAGCTCGCGGGTGGATCTGCACTGCCTGACACTGATGCCTGGTGGATCACGAAGGCTCAAATGACCTCCAACTTCTTCATCCCGCATCTCACTCTTCACGCCGCTTTATGAGGGACTATTTCAAATAACCTCTACTAGGGAAGATCCATCACATACACAATATGAGTAAATCCAACCTACCAGACGCCTACACCGAGGTGCAGGTCTCTAGTGAAGGTATATACTGAAAACACCATCGCCTCCACAGCCAGACAGACACTCACAAGACCACAGCTGCCGACAATTTTGTCAACACCTACTATCAGTCCATCAACAGCAAGTCAAACCTCCAGAGCTTCTACGTCAACTCGTCGCCGCGGTACTCGATACCCGCAGACATTTCCATCAACGGCCAGCTCGTGGCCACGCCCGCCGACTACCTCAAGCTCGTCGAGGCGCAGGGCAGCGGCGTTCACTACGACGTCGAGTCGCTCGACGCGCACGTCATGAACCCATCCTTTAAATTCGGCATGCCCGACAACGTCCACGACGCGGCCAAGGCGGAGCGCAACGGCAGCCGCATGAGCTTCGTCGTCACCGCCGTCGGCCGTGTGCAGTTTGGCAAGGGCAAGGACGCGCCGCAGAAAATGTTCAACGAGACATTTGTACTGGTTCCCAACTGGGATGCCATGGCCAGGAATCCGCCGCGAGGGGTCAAAAAGTGGCTGATCATGTCGCAAAACTTTCGTGCCCTGTGAGAGGATCCGATGAGACCAGCTGCTACAGAACGGAATCACGGAAATGGAAGAAAATCGAGGGCAAGGACAGGAAAAATGCAAAGACTCGGACTTTGCCCAGACTGGGGCGTATGATTTGAATTTATAATAATATGATAGGCGCAATGGCGTTTAGATGGCTCGGCAGAGCGTCAGAACGATACGAATGATACAATGACATTTTAAGCTTCAGAGCTCTACATAATTGTCACAAGACATACAAACCGTACAAACGAATTCACACGTATTTAAATCGATTCGGAGGAGAGCTAAGTAAGATAAAGACGCTTCCAAACAAAGGCGGACCAGCATAAGGTCGTTCATTTAAGCGCTCCTAGTTGGGAGGTGTAGCCTTCCCAATTTGCAGGATCAATATTGCGATATACAAGACAAAAGAAATCACGTTTCACTCATCATGAAATTCTAACAAAATAAATAAGAAATTTCATTCCAGTGGGATGTTGCCAATGCCACTCGGAGACCGCAATACATCCAGACAGCCAGGGTCCACAAATCCCACGACCCTTGGTAGTCTGGGCCAATGACAATTCTCTAAAATTTACAGACTGCAAAGCCAGCATCGCCATTGATCGAGCTTCCTCATCACATACCTCAACCACCAAGCATCACCACGATGCAAGCCCTCACCCGCGTAGCACGTCCTGTGCTGACGTGCAAAGCACTCCCCATCCGGTACGGTCCCTTGCACAGCTCCCTCAATCTCCAACTAACCGACCAACGTCTCAGCACCTTTACAACGCTTTCCCCTCTCCGTCCAAGCCTCTACGCCAATTCTCTACGAAGACCAAGCGTCATGACGGCCTTTACGCCCGTCCCATCGAACACCACCACCGCCGTCGACGTTGTCGCGCCTTCGGCCATCTCCGCGCACCCGGCGCTCGCGGGCGGCGCAAGCCAGATCCGCTGCGGCCCGCGCAACACCATGAACGGCGCGACGAGGCTGGTGCAGAAGCGCCGCCACGGATATCTCTCGCGCAAGCGCACGCGCACCGGCCGCGCGATCCTGAAACGGCGCAGGCAAAAGGGCCGTGCTAAGCTGGGCTGCCACTAAACGCGGAACGGTGGGAGGGAACGGGCGACGCGTGCCTTGTAAAATATGAAGAGGTGAAGAAGCTACGGAGGCATGGTCTTTGCGCAGCAGACACTGGACTCCCGGCTCAGTCTTCCGGCTTCTATAGAGGGGGACGTGTAGCATTTACTTGTTGGAGATGGAGTCGGGCAGACTCTGGACTTGGGCCTCTCTCGAAGCGGGCCTCGCCAGATTATAGACACAATTGTACATTACATACTACTGGCGAATTTATCTGCATATTTTTTTTCTTCAATATCTGGCCTACACACAAACATCTATTATTCATGGCATATTTCTCACATCTATGTAAGCCGGCTTCAACACCGATTAGACGGGCCCCTGGACACCCGTCTCGCACTTTAGCGAGTCAGTGTAACAAACGGTGCCCAAGTTATCACTGGCATCGCCAATCCACACCTTGTAGGCCCCCTCAACATTCGGCACAACCCAGTCCTGAATGCCCGTGTCCCAGACACTGAGGTCCTTGCGTGTGAGCTGCAGCTTAACCGTCGCCGTCGCATTCGGCGCCAGCGTCTGCGTCTTTTCGAAATCACGCAGCTGGATGACGGGCGTGTCGTAGCCATCATTGTCGTCCGGGAACTGCAGGTACGCCTGCACAGACGCCTTGCCGCTGTGCGTGGCGCCGACATTGGCGACCTTGACTGAGATGGTGTAGGCCGTGTCCCAGAGCGCCGGGTTGCCGCCCTGACCGCCGCCGGCGCGGGGGCCGAGCCGCTGCTCGTCCGAGTAGCCTTCCGGGTAGGGGTACTTCTTGGTGGCAGCGTCCAACTCGGCGGCGTCAGCCTGCTCCTTTGTCAACCATGAGTAGATGTAGCGCGGGATTTTGCGGAAGCCCTCAGGCTCGACGGCCTGGCTCGTGTCGTGAAGCTCTTGCGAGTAGTCGAGGATACCGCTCTTGGCAGGCCGCGCTGGAGATGTGCGGGTAAGCGGCGTGGCCTGAGCAATGGACGCGTCGCTAAAGTCAAACTTTGTGTAGCTGAGGCCATGGCCAAAGGCGTAGCGCGGCTTGATCTTTGCCTTGTTTAGCCACCTGTAGTCAATGTAGAGGCCCTCGGTGTAGTCGTCGTTGGCTTGGAAGCCGAGCTCGAAATCGATTAGATCCGTGACGCTCTTGGGCATGTCCTCTTCGGCATGCGTGATGCTGTAGGGCAAATGTCCGCTCGGCGATACGTCTCCATAGAGAACCTCGACCAGAGAGCGACCAGCTTCCTGGCCGGGCAGATGCGCAATCAGCACCGACTTTACGCTCGGCAGCTCGATCCACCTCTCCAGGACCAGAGGGCCAACGGTATGGGCGACGACAACTACATTCTTGTACTTGTCGGCAACGTCCTGCACAAGCTTGTCTCCATTGTGCCACGCATAGAGCTTGGAAGCATCGCGGTCGCCGTGATTGCCTTCGACGGTATAAGTGTTTTCGCCCGAGTCTGAGCTGATGAAGACAATAGCAACGTCATTATCAGTCGCTTTGGGTAGTACAAGAGGAATGGAGTCTGTCTTGTACAACGTGACTTCCTTCACTCGAGCTTTCAGAGCCCCAATGGGGTCATCTAGATAGGTGTAGTCAACAGTGCCGCTGCCCCAGCCCTGGCCGAGTGTGCCCTTGTTGCAGTTTCGGTCCGCGCATGCGTTGGGTCCATCGGGGTTCTTGGCAGCATCCGTACCAAAAACCTTGATCGATCGCTTCTCTGAGAGCGGGAGGAGTCCATCTTCATTCTTGAGCAAGGTAATGGCATCCTGGGCCACCTGTCGAGCCACAAGATCGTGATCGGCCCGCACGTCAATGTCTGCATTGACAAGACCAGACGGAGACTCTGGCCAAGCGGCGGGGTAGAGCAGGCCCTCCTTGTCCCTAGTGTTGTAGTGAAAATTAGTGGCTGGGAAGCCTTTGTCTTGGCCCATTTGATACCAGGCTGCGGTGATGCGAGTTGCCATGTCGTTGAGACGGGTCATTGGCACCGAGCCATTCAGAACCGATCTTGTCAGCTCATACATCCAATAGCTGTAGCCAAGGAGCGGAACTTGCGTGTCTCCGGGCATATCCATATCCAAGCCAGCCAAGGCAGACCCTACGCCAGACATGTGACCGAGCCAGTCGCTCATGACAAAGCCCTGGAAGCCGAGCTCATCCTTGAGAATGCCATTGATGAGATAGGGGTTCTGGCTACATGCAGATCGATTGACCTGAAAGCGATTGATCAATAAACAGTCTAGTCAATATGCGCCATGAGGCGACTTACAGCATTGTACGCAGTCATGGCGGCACCCACGCCGGCATGGACTCCTTCAGCGAACGGCCACAAATAGACTTCGTGCAATGTGCGATCATCTGCAAGATAATTGTCAACTTCGTTCAGCTGGCTAATCAGTAAGACAAATGTGGCATACCAATATTAGAGCTGTAGGCCGACTGGAACGGGTTGTACATGCGGTACATCTCCTGCTCGTTGCCCACCAAGTGCTTGATGGTGGCGATAACACCCTGTTCCTGGATGCCCTTGATGGTCTGCCGGGCTCCATTTGCCTGCAGCGCAGGGTCGGCGCCGAATCCTTCCCAGTTGCGGCCGCCCTTGGGCTTTCGTCCTATCGGGCCAACCGTGGGACCGAGCAAGACGTTGACGCCCTTGCCACGAGCCTCCCTCCCCATGGCGACACCGCGCTGGTACATGAGCTCCTTGTCAAATGTGGCGCCGACGGTGATGCCGTCGGGAAATGCGGTGACGTGGTCTGCCTGTCGAATGCCACTGGCTCCATCCTCGAAGCACATCATGGGGTAGCCCACACGCAGAGCCGAGCCGGCGTTTCCATTACAACGTCTACAACAACGAGTCAGTATATGCCTGTTGATGTTGAAAGTCTTACGCGTAGCAGTCGTGCAAACTGGGCCCGGATACATACCCTATTACCCGTCAGCCTTGTTCATCTTCGTCTGCAGTAAACTGGGGCGTGCTGTGATAGGATGGCTGTATCGCCTCGTCCGAGCCTGGTTTCAGATGTCAAGACTTACCCATAAAGATACCAGTCCCGGCTGTAATATTGGTCTTTTCAGCCAATGTCATGGATTCGACTAGCGTTCTGGCCTTGGTGTAACTGGTCCTCCACTCGTCCACCCAGCCACCGTACGGTGCCGGATAGTAAGCGGGCGAAAAAGCGGTCGCATCGTGGCTAGATGCCTCAGTGGCCGCTGCCGCGTGCCCGCGTGCGGCGAAGACGCCCAGGGCGGTTGCGATGCTTATCTTTGGCAGCATTTGTTTTCCTTTGTGGCAATGACACGATGCTTGGAAGGGTTAACCAGGAGAAGACGGCTGGCAATGAGTTTGAAAAGAAGTGAAGAAGATGAGAAAACAGCGGTCTCTAGTACAGATAATGCCCTTTTCCGAGACGAGGAAAACGACGGCGGGTTGCCGTAGCATTGGGCTTGCATCTGATGACGGGGTGGACGCAAGGCCAGACGCGGCCACATGCCTACCCAAATCTAGCCTACGCACGGCGCTCGACGCGAATTATGACACGCTGACCAACCATCCCAACTAGCCATCGTGACGCCAATGAAAGCGCACCAAGAGGCAACATGACAGCGCTGGGTTGGACGGAAACTAGTAAGCTGCGCCCCTGCTCAGCAATCTCCGGTCCACTGACACATCCGTGGGGGGCCGTGCGAGACAGGGCTCGGGGCTTTGACTCGCATGACAAGCCGGGCTATCCCATGTTTGTTATTTCCGACAGTTGAGTATTGGATCAGATCGCTGTTTCTCCATCAACTGATTACTGGTTTGTATGGAGGATGATGGCTCCGCGTGACAATCAGGTTCAACACCAAGTGCCAAGTCGCTAGCCCTAACGATCTGACTAGACGCAAGGGCCACATCGTGTGCCATCCAAGTTTAGCAAGGCCCAGCATGCCGCATATTCTGGTCATCTGTTGCCAAGTCCAGATTGGTTAGTTTGGACTTGCGCTTGCGTTGTTGCATCAACAATACGAGATGGGGGCGAAGAGGCTTGCTTATGAGATAGCATAGGGGCGCACGGGCGCTAGACCTAATTACGTGTTGAGTTTGGCCCCCACTGAATGGGATTTAAATGCAAGAAATTCCATATCACAGCACATGTAGAATAGTACACGACCTTGTACAGTTCTATTCTACTTCATAATACGGCGCGGCCCGGCACTAGGAAGGAAGCCACCCGCTTTAGTGGCCCAAGTTCCGCGAGTATCCGAAGCCTTACGGATACAGTGGTGTACATATCAGAGTAACCCAGTGTGCCAGTTCAAGCATCAAAGCGATTGCAGTAATCATTGCGATGACTTTCACCATTTATTGATGCATTTCCTAGGCGGGATTCAATTCAGCCCCCTTCTATGTATGCAGCCAGCCACACAAGCTCTCAGCCAGTGTCTCTCTGGCGCCACGTGTGCAAAGGCAAGCATTGGCATTATCAATTTTTCCCCTCATGTGCTAGAAAAAAGGAATGAATGGCCTGCATCGGCATCTGCCGTAGTTAGTATACGCAAACTTGGCCGTATTCTCGACACCCTCATGTCGCGTCGCGACGAGTTGCCCCTCTCCTGTGGAAAAGTTGAAAACGTTCGATTGAGCCATGGCCGTCCGACGCTTATTATACCCCAGGTTGCCAACAACTGCGGTCGCGTGGGGTGAAGCCAGCCCCGGTTGGAAACTTACGACAAGCCAGAGTCCAGCTTGAACCTGAGCTTGCTGGGATGGCTATAGACAGTCATAGTAGACCAGCCACCTATATCGTAGACATGGCTTGTCGTCCATCCGCGAAGGCTGCCTGCGACGGGTGACCACTCCGCCATCAGGTCCTTGGCCTATTCACTGAGGTCATGTACATGCATCTTGACCAGTTGTCACTATTTGTAGACTACCTATCAATCGATAAAGTTAGGGTTTCGGCAGAGGGCAACACCATCACCCAACCCACCCCGCAAAGGCTGGGGTCAAACAAACCCACCCATTCCGCGCTGCAGTCACTTAATAAAACACCAATTTATGACAGTATAATGGGGACTGAATTGCCATGTTGCCTTCGTTTTCGTATCACTTGCGTGATAACTCTGCCATAAATGATAAACCCAACATCAGGTGGACATCCGTCACGGGAGCTTACTCCGGTGCTATTGCTACACCGAGGGCCCGACACGGACCGACAGGTTCGCGCTCCCAAGAGTCATATCAATGGTGATATTCACAAGGTCTGAAGCTGGTCAGGCCCCGCACTGTCGCTTCACTCTGCGAGCTTATGCGCTGATCTCTGTGCATTATTCGGCATGACCCGCGGCTCCGTCAACCGTCTGGTTACTATCTTGATGCGACTCCCGACAATTCTGGCCCTCCTCCTCAAGGCAATTCTGGCAGGCTAGCTGTTTAGCGATTCAACACTCCAGGACTGTCTCCCATCCTCTGCTATATTGCCAGTAGGCACGGAAAACTTGTAGCAAGCTGCTCCACCGACCCCGACTCCGTCCAGCCAGGGGACGATGCCAGACAACTGAGACCATGTCAGCCGCACGCGGCAGCTTCTCATCCCTGCCTATAGTTACCTGACAGATCTCTTAACAGACGTTTCCGGCTTATCGAAAATGCAGACATGCTCCATTTTCAGTCGAAAGATGTGGGTGGGTTTTGTTCTCTATTCCGAAACGGACAGTTAAGAAGCATGCTCAGTTCGTATTGACGTCGGAATTCCGACACTGCTGAGCTGCGGGATAGACTAGGCTAAACGAGAACTGAGTATGCCGCCAATGCTGCTGTCACAAAAGCTGCATTGGCTTGTTCAAGACCCGGAGAAGCGCCGAGTTGCCAGGTCCGAGCATTCAATCCTGCCTGCCACAAGGCTCACCTGTCAGAGACTATACCAGGAAAGTAGGCCGGCATCATGACACAGCTCCACGGCTCATTTTTTCTTCCTTCTTCTTTTCGTGTCTGTATTCCAACACATGACACGCCAAGAAACGATACCCGCGCATGGGCCGACAATAGAGGGAGCTACCTTATGCCCTCTTCCCCATCTTGCGCGGCTATCGCACAGCCCGGCTCTACCGCCATTTCTTGACCCTTTCCTGAGCAGACTTGGCCTTCGAAACTCCGCAATGTGCGGGGACCCGGCGCAGGATCATGACTTCGGTGCGTCGGCAACCTGGGCTGACCTGTTCGACCTGGGACAATGCCGCTCTCAGGAGGCTCTGACGGGCCATGGCTAGAGGAACGGGTATATAAAGACTCTTGCTAGTCCAGGAAGGAGAATCTAGTCTCCCAACAGGCGCAGACATCTTTCTCACTCCACTGTCAAAGGCACCTGTCTTCATACTTCCCTCGACTTATATAGCTGTTCAATCGCCAACATGCGCGTCGCCCTCTTTTCCCTTGTTGCGGCGGCGGTAGCCAGCCCGATGGGCAACGAGCCCACTTCACTGGAATCCAGAGGTATGTTATACAAACGATGCTTTCCCAGCTAAGCACACGTTTCCTCTCGTACTAACTTATCCTAGCTATCAACAACAACTTCATGAACACCTTCAAGTTCTACGCTCAACATGCCGCTGCCGCTTATTGCAACGCCGAGGGCCGTTTTCCCGGTAATGCCGTTTCCTGTACCGGCGGCGAGTGTAACGATGTGATGCGCAACGGTGTCACCATCATCAACACCGTCCAGGGCGCCAACACCGGGATTGCCGGTTACGTGTCCGTCGACAAGATCCGTCGGGAAATCGTCTTTTCAGCACGCGGCAGCAACAACCTCCGCAACTTCATCACCAACATCTTCTTCACACAACGCGATTGTGATTTTGCTTCTGGCTGCAAGGTCCACGACGGCTTCGCCGCTTCCTGGGACGAAATCTCGGCCGCCACCACGTCGGCCATCCGGAGCGCTCTGCAGGCAAACCCGGGCTTCAGGCTCGTCATCACCGGCCACTCCCTCGGCGGCGCCATCGGCACGCTCGCCGGTGCCTACCTCCGCCGCGCCGGCTACCAGCTCGCCATCTACACATTTGGCGCGCCCCGCATCGGCAACGAAGTCTTTGCCAACTTTGTCAGCCGCCAGCAAGGCGGCCTGTACCGCATGACGCACATTGACGACCCGGTGCCGCGCCTGCCGCCCATGATCTTCGACTACCGCCACGGCGGAACCGAGTACTGGCTGTCCAACGGCGAGGGCCAGCAGATCAATTACCAGGCCGCCGACGTCAAGATCTGCCCAGGCATCGACAGCATCGGCTGCAACGCGGGCACCGTCGGCTTCGACCTCCCCGCTCACCTCCATTACCTCACCAACACTGCCGGCTGTGCGCCCCCCGCCACCCAGTGGAAGCGCGACCCTGAGCCCTCAGACGAGGAGCTCGAGGAGCGCTTCACCAATTGGAGCAAGCAGGACCAGGCTCTGGTCAATAGTTGTTATTATTGTTATACAGTTGAGGTTGTCTAACGCCTATCCTCAAGCACCTCTTCTCAGCCACCTGCTTCCACTAGAAGCCACTATAACCCAGTTTAAGACAAGATCTAGAAACTGTCATAGCTTTTAAGGATCCCAAAGATTAGTATAAAAGTGGTTGAATATATATAAGCTTCTCTTTAGATTTTCGAGAGTAGATTCATCTCTATTTACAGGGGAAAAAATAGTAAAGAAAAGTGTCAAGCTCTACTAAAAAAATATAAGTAATCCTGAAGATTTCACGCTTTCTCTTCAGAGTTTCTTTAAATTATGAGCTACTCAGAACATCTTAAATTGCGCTTTTTTTTTTCTTGCATGTAAAAGCCTCAAATAATTAACATTAACCCTATAGCTCAGTTACTAGTAACGGGTCTGCCTATGTCGCGTTCTACATACTGCACTGGAAGAACTGCGCCAACAAACTGTCCGGTGTGCTGCACGGAGCAGCACAAGCTAAATAGAGTTGGTATGCTGGCATGATTATCGAGTGCCATTTAGACTAGGACTCGACGGTAGACATGTTTGTGCATCTCGCGCGCTTTGTAGCACGCACTCCCACCTGTTTTGTTCTCAGACGCATTCAGTTTTACAGGTACGTGGGCGAGATGAAAGACAAGTAATAAGCCCCCCCCTTCTTTTTCTTTATGATGCTGAGCAAAATAAATAGATGAAACGGAAATTGACCCTACTGTCATGGGAGCAAGATCTCCGACACTCGTGACCAAGAGAATAGGGTAGGAGTTATTTAGACCATAGAAGGCCCCGTTGAAGCCACCTGGCTTCTGAGAATCGCCTAGTTATCATTTAATAACTTTTGTAGCAGCGAGCAGAGACGGATACAAGATACTGGCTACGCCATGAACACAGTTTGCAACAACGTTGGCTCTGTCAAGATGGCAGCCATAACTCCGCACCTATTGTCGCCATAACCCCATCATATTGCAACCTTTCCTCGAAGGGACGCGTGCACCCTTTCGATACTAATCGTCTTACAATGTAATGACACATAGCTAATACACGGTGATCCTTTGTCGGGGCGACTAGTCCTCAATGAATGCCCTCGGTTACCATTCCCTGTGCATTAGGCACACCAACTAGGATGACGCCCCGGGGAACTAGAACATTTTTGACCTTCATGCACCCAAACACATTGACGTCCTTGATCTTGGGACAGGCTCGGAATATGCTACCCAGAATGAAATCCGTCACCTCTTCGCAGAAGCTGATTTCCAGCGAGCGCAGCTCCGGGTACTTTGCATTCTCGTCAAAGACTTCTTCAAAGGCCTCGCGCGATATGTGCCGACAGGCATGGACATTGAGATGTCTGATCTTCGGACCTGAATGTGCCATGAGTGCCTTGAAGCCTTCGCTGCAGAGGCCCAACTTGTCGGGATTGTCGCGTGGATGGGCAGCGTCAACTTGCCGACACTTTTGGAGGTCAATGAATGACACCTCGGGATTTTCCCATCCAGTAAATAATTTGACGAAGCCGCCGTCAGTCATGACTTCACTATCTGTGATTCGTAGCTTAGTAAGATGTTGGCAGGTATTATGAATTGCCTCTAAAACTTCGTCGCCAGCGTCGGGAAAGACCTTCAATGACAAAGTCTGCAGTTTTGCTCCCACACCAGCAATGCATTCTGTCAACGATTCCGAGGTAATTTTATGGTGAACTTGAAGACCAATATGTTCCAGAGATGTCAGCGCGCCGATAGCCTTGACACCTTCGCTTGTAAGCTTCTGGTTGTGTTCGACTTTGAGCCGCTGCAGCCTTGGGCAGTGCTTTCGTAGCTGAACGATCGTGTCGTCTCCAAAATGCAAGTCTGTATAGTATACATGGAGCCTTCTCAGCTCGCCACCCTTAGCAGCAAGAAACTCGTGCCATTTCGTTTCGCTCAGCAAGTTCGCACCATGCAGATAAAATGTCTCCAAACATGTATCGCGTGACAGCAGGTAGTCCATCACCTCGTCCTTGAACTGGATTGCGCACCGAACTTTAAAGCGGCGCAACTTAGTTGCCACTTGGAAAATGCTGATGAGATCATTTTCTCCGAGCTTGGCGCCGTCATAAATGTGCAGCACCTCGGTAGTCGGTTGAACAAAAAGCGGTAGAGTCTCTGGCTTGAGGAGTCTGCGCTTCGAAAAGATGCGTGCAATCTTGTCGACGAGGTGCTCTGGCAAATCGCCTAAACTCTCGGCCATGTCCACATTCTTTGCAAGTGTCTGAATGCAAAGTGTCGCCAGGCTCTTGACTCCCACATCACCATCAAGAATTCGACTCTGCGTGGTCCGGCGCGCACCAATTCCCCCCGTTTGCTTGCGAGGTTTCTTTTGCGGTTTTTGACCCTCTCGCTCTTTAGCTATCTCACGACCGCAGGGCGCACACAGTAGCCCGCCGTTGGGGCCTGTGACAGAGTACGGAGTAACGGTGAACCGCTTTTCGCATATTTCACAATTGTCCATCTGACCGGGCAAAGGTGCATAGCTTTGCTCGAAAATGGCTCGCGCAACGTCATCGTCGTCTTCATCATCATCGGCATACTTCTTGCGTTTCTTGAATGCCTTGCTGGACTTTATCTTTTCAATGGCCTTTTGCTCTTCCTTTTGCTTCCGGGTCCTTTTATCGCCACCAGGCGCACGTTGGCTCGCTGTAGTGCTTGACTCTGCTACGGCGGACGAATCGCCGTTTGCGCGAGCCTGATCAGCTGCAGCCTGTCGACGAGCATCGGCATCATCACGTATCTGTCTTGCTGAAATATTATGTGACTAGCATCTGTTAGTGGTGAGTCTGGCCTATTTCTCATGGTGTACTTACAGCTAAGAAATCCGTCAAGGCCGATTGACTGGGATTCTTTTTTAGCGAATTTCGTGACATCGGGCGACTTCTGCAAATAACCTACGGGCCGGTGATATTTCTGGAAGGTCGGGAAGGAGAGTCATGGTTGTGGGCGTTATCACCACCATTGGGAGCTGATCGCCTCCGCACCCTGTCAAGCGATTAACAACCTCGGGCGACATACATAGCACGGTGTACTAACATATTGAGACGTTGAAAAGTTGTCTTCTTGAACTCAGTCAAAGATAGCTCGTCTTTTGCGGGCGGACGAAAAGAGAAGCAAACACAAGTGAGAAAAGGGAATGTCTGCAAGTCCTCTTCCGGCTGCACAGTGGCGTTCATGAAGTTGGCACAGCCCAGTGCAAACGCCGAAGCGTGTCAGGTGAATTCTCGCGCTTCTAACACGGTGTCATGTGATCGGACTCGATTTTCAATCTAATTCGCACTGTGGGGGCTCACCTGCGACCGTGGACCATGGCGGTGTTTCGTGCACGGAGTACAGTGCGGGGTACCTAACGCACTGGCTATTTAACTTTTCAGGGCCCGCACGTGGAGTCCTGAAAGGAAATTCCGCGGGCCAGCAACGTAGATTGTCATTATTGGCACTGTGCCAGGCAGTAAGTCGTTCACGGTGCCAGCAAACAGAAACGAGGCCAACTTTCACACCTGTTCAATGCACGCAGGCACTTGAGCACCAGCAATTTCATTGTCGAATTCTCGCCATGTGTTTCTGAGCCTATATTGAGCAGCTTACCCCAGATGAGTGGCGACTAAATCTGAATTCAGACACTATTATTCGCCACCCAGTACTATTGAACCGCCGCTGCGCTGGCTGATAGCCTAGAGCCAATTTAACCCGCACGCCAGAAGCCAGACCTCGGCGCAGCCTGAATATTGGTGCTGCGCTCTTCTCTTCTCACTTCAATCCATATACACAACTTTTTCTGCAGAAGAATTTAGAATTGCAAGATGCGTCGTGGCCGGTCTTCGGGCGGTGCCTCCACTCCGGTGCCTCGTATGTCAATGAGAACCATCTGAGCCATTCTCTATTAACCATCCCTACTTGCTGCAGCTAGCAATGGTACAAGGCGATTTACTAGATCATCTCTCTTAGCAAGCAACAATTCTTCGCCGGCACCATCAGTTACAGAGTCGACTACCAGCAAAATAACAACTCGTCACAGTCGCATCGCTAGTAAAGCACCTCCAAGCGCAACTGCTTCATCTGCGGCAACCCCCACAGAACTGACCTCAGACGAGGCCAGCGACTTCACTCCTGCTACCAGCCTGGTGCCTACGCCGCTATCAACTGAGGCTGGTGACCTTCTTGGAAAGCGGACGACATTCGTTATTGAAGTACCTACTTCCAAAGGCCGTGCCGACAGAGATCATACCCTACGCACAAGCAGCTTATCCCTCAATGCAAAGGGAAAGCGTCGTGCTGACCTTGTTCAAGACTCTGACGATGATGGTGCATTCTCCGATGAGTCGCCGGACGCCAAACTCGCCCGAAGGCTGCAAGAAGAGGAATATTCCAAGGCCCCTTCTCGGGAAGGTAGCTCTATTTCCAACGGTGCTGTCGAGACCCCCTTAGCAAGCAGGCCAGCGAAGAGGGAGCGGGCGAATACGGGATCAACCCGCCGAACAAAGAGGAGTAAAGTGATTCCCGATTCCGAGGATGGTCTGCCTTCGGATATTGACGTGGATACCGAAGTCGCTGCTGGCTTTCTTGACGACGATTTTGGCAGGAAGGAGCCGGATGCAACAATTGAGATATCTGACTCGGATGACCTTAGCTCCCTCAATGACTCGGAATTTGAGGTCTCTAGTGACGACGAACCTCTATCTAAGTCTAAAGGAAAACAGCGAACGCGCTCGGCTCCTCGTCACGGCCTATCCCTTGGCATAGAACCTACCGAACCCAGCGCCGCGATCGGTCCAGATATCCCCAGACTCTCTAGTCCCGACCATTCGCTGGATTCTGCTGATGAGGATCCCATCGAAAGAGTTTCTATTTCGGACGAACGCGCTCAACGGACGGAAATGCGAGAAATTGCCGCCTCTCGCAAGGCATACAGGCGTGGAGACAAGCGCCGCGGTCGGTCCGAGCGCCTCCGCCTCGAGACCCATCATCCAGAGCTCGAATCCATGTGGACTGACCTGGAAAGCATGCCAGAAATAAATGCGGGTAGGGCAGAGCAGCCGTCGACGATCTCGCGTCGCCTCAAACCCTTCCAGCTTGAAGGTCTTGCTTGGATGAGGGAGATGGAAAAGCAAGAGTGGCGTGGTGGCCTTCTCGGCGACGAGATGGGTCTCGGAAAGACGATCCAGGCCGTGTCGCTTATCATGTCTGACTACCCTGCCAAGCAACCCAGTTTGGTGCTTGTACCACCAGTTGCCTTGATGCAGTGGCAGTCAGAGATCAAATCCTACACCGACGGAACACTCAAGACATTCGTCTTTCACGGTACAAATACGAAGACAAAGGGAATTCAAGTTAAAGACTTGAAGAAGTACGACGTGATCATGATGTCGTACAACAGTCTGGAGTCCATGTACCGAAAGCAGGAACGTGGATTCAAGCGCAAGGAGGGCCTCTACAAGGAGGAGAGTGTTATTCATGCCATCAACTTTCATCGTATTATTTTGGACGAAGCCCATTGCATCAAGACACGAACAACGATGACGGCCAAGGCATGCTTTGCACTGAAAACTAATTATCGTTGGTGTTTGACGGGAACTCCCCTTCAGAACAGAATTGGCGAGTTTTTTTCCCTCATCAGGTTCCTCAATATCCAGCCCTTTGCATCTTACCTATGCAAGCAGTGCCCTTGCTCTACCTTGGAGTGGAGCATGGACGTTGACCATCGATGTAAGAACTGCGGCCACGGCGGTATGCAGCACGTATCCGTCTTCAACCAGGAGCTTCTGAATCCGATCCAAAAGTTTGGCAACTTTGGGCCTGGTCGCGCAGCGCTCCGCAAGCTTCGGCTGATGACGAAGCGCATCATGCTCCGTCGTCTCAAAAAGGACCATACCAATGCGATGGAGTTACCGGTTAAGGAAATCTTTGTCAACCGTCAATTCTTTGGCGAGGAAGAGAATGATTTTGCCAGCAGCATCATGACAAACGGCCGGCGCAAGTTTGACACATACGTCCATCAGAACATCCTGCTCAACAATTATGCCAACATCTTTGGTCTCATTATGCAAATGCGTCAGGTTGCGGACCATCCTGATCTGCTCCTGAAGAAGAATGCTGAGGGCGGCCAGAATGTGCTCGTTTGCTGCATTTGCGACGAGCCGTCCGAAGATACAGTGCGCAGTCGCTGCAAGCACGACTTTTGCCGCGCGTGTGTGGCCAGTTACATACACTCAACTGACGAACCCGACTGTCCACGCTGCCACATTCCCCTGTCGATTGACTTGGAGCAGCCTGAGATTGAGCAGGACCTGTCCATGGTGAAGAAGTCTTCAATCATCAATCGTATCAAGATGGAGAATTGGACGTCTTCTTCCAAGATTGAGCTCCTGGTGCACGAGCTACACAAACTCAGATCGAACAATGCATCGCACAAGTCCATCATCTTTTCGCAGTTTACAACGATGCTGCAGCTCGTAGAGTGGCGATTGCGCCGCGCTGGCATCACGACGGTCATGCTCGACGGTAGCATGACGCCCGCGCAGCGTCAGGCGTCGATTGAGCATTTCATGACCAACGTCGACGTAGAGTGCTTCCTCGTGTCACTGAAAGCGGGCGGCGTTGCACTTAATTTGACGGAAGCCTCGCGCGTCTTTATTGTCGATCCGTAAGTTGATTCTCTTTTGTTGCGCCTGCTCGTTTTTCCACAGGAACCAGATGTCACTAACATGCTTTGTGCGACGTGCAGATGGTGGAACCCCGCAGCCGAATGGCAGTCAGCAGATCGATGCCACCGAATTGGGCAGACGCGGCCGTGCACGATTACGCGGCTGTGTATCGAGGACTCGGTGGAGAGCCGTATGGTGCTGATTCAGGAAAAGAAGACGAGCATGATTCACTCGACGGTGAATGGCGACGACAAGGCGATGGAGTCGCTAACCCCCGCGGACATGCAGTTTTTGTTCCGTGGTAATTGAGCCAATGTATTGAAGGCCAACTTTGTTAAGTATCAAGATGGAGGAGGAAAGAGCGTAAGTTTTGAGGAGGGTATCTTGTGTTTGGTTTCGTGCTTTGCTGTCATGTACTGGCTTTCCAGCGTGTGATTCTAGAAAACAAAGACTTGCTATTCCTTTAACGTTGTTGAGGTGTGTCGCAGACTGTGCGTTGTTAATATTCCTGGTGGGTGTGCTTCTACAGTACTCTACTCCCGTTACATACAAGTTCCATAGCTACGCTTGTGGCAACCCGAGTTGAGGCAAGAATGGGAGACCTAGATGCATGTTCTCGACATTTGCATACTTTGAATGTTTTGTTATACCTCCAAGCCACTTTCTATCGTCTCATCTCTCGTTTAAGCACCTGCCTCGGATAGATTGTTCAGTGGTCTATTGGCGTGTTTTTATTATTCGAAAGAATTGTGTAAAAATGTGAGCATCGTTTGTGCTCATACAAGAATACGTAACCAAAAATGTTCGTCTATATTTGTTCCTCCATCTCAAAAAATAGCAAGAGCATTCTCCCTTGTTGATTACATGCCGACGAGAGCATTGACGGCAGGCTCCGAGGAAACATAGATGACGTCGTGGGCGTTGGAGAAGCCATTGAACTGGGTGGCGGAGCACTTGGTATAAGCGCCCATGTCCTCAAAATAGAGCCAGTCGCCGACATCGACGAGGCCAGCAAAGTGGGTGCTCTCGGTAATGCGGTCGATGCCGTCGCAGGTTGGACCCCAGACCGAGTACTCGATGCCGTCGACTGCGGGTCTGGCGAGAGCGGTGTCGTAGACAGTCTCACCGTCGCGGCGCAGGACCTTGGCAACGGGGTGCTGGTGGTCAAACATGATGTTGGAAAAGTTACCGTAGACACCATCGTTGATGTAAATCATGTACGAGGTGGCGCCAGTGTCAGGGTCATCCACGGTGCGGCGGGCGATGACATTGCAAGCAATGGTGAAGGCCGATGCGACGTAGTAGCGGCCGGGCTCGGCAATGATTTCAACGTTGCTGGAGGCAGGGAAGAACTCATCGAGGGCACCGCTGAGGACAGCAGCATTGACCTCAAAAGTGGCACCGGAAAAGCCACCGCCGACGTCGAGGGTGCGGAGGTGGAAGCCGTGGTCAGCGGCCTGCTGGAAGACGAGGTGTGCATCCTTGACGGCGTGGTAGTAAGCCATGGGGTCGGCGGAGCCAGAACCGACGTGGAAGCTGACGCCAACGACGTTGAGACCAAGCTCCTTGGCAAGGGCGAGCAGGCTGTCGGTGGTGTCCATGGGGGCACCGAACTTCATGCTGAGGCGGCAGGCAGAAGAGGTGTCGTCGGTGATGATGCGCAGGTAGAGCTCAGCATCAGTAAAATGCTTGGCGATCTTGTAGAGCTCGTCGGTGTTGTCAAAGGTCATCTGGCGGACACCAGCGGCCTTGACGTAGCGGACGTACGAGTTTGTCTTGCAGGGCTGGGCGTAGATGATGCGATCGGGAGAGCAGCCCATGGCGAGGACTTGGTCAATCTCGGTCTTGGAGGCGCAGTCAAAACCGGTGCCGAGGGCGGCGAGGAGCCGAAGGACCATAGGGTCAGGGTTGCATTTGACGGCTGTACAAGTTAGCAAGTGCGAACAGAGAAAGCGAGGGGAGAGTGAAGACCGGACAAGGACGAACGTGGCGAGCAAAGCGAAGAAAGAAGGGCGAGCGAGGCGAGGACACAGAGGGACCAGAATTGACATACCGTAAAAGGGGCGGACACGGGTGAGGTTCTTCTTCCAGCGAAGGTGCTGACGGTAAACGTGGCCGAGATCAGCCACAAAAAAGGTGTCCTCATCGCCAGGCTCGCAGAGCTCGTGGTCAACGGCCTCGACACGGCGGCTGAGGGCATTGCGAATCAGCTGCTTGGCAATGGCGGGACCATCGCGGGCGGCAATGGAGGGAATGGAAAGCCTCTTGGCTAAAAATTGGGATTGGTGGATGGGGTCGACATGGTGGTCAAAGACGGCTGTAGTCATGGTCATATCCCAGGTGTTGTAGTTGTCGGATAACAAACAAGGATGTTGTTTGTTATTAGTTGAGTGAACCGGTTCGTGGCAAGGGCTTGTTAGGGTGGTCGAAGGATGTAACAAACGTTTCCTTCAGCGGACTGGCGAGGCCTCCTCGACTCTTCCTCGGCAAGAGGAAGAACCTCAGAACTCCTCCTATGCGGCAGCTGATGGGATTGGTGGGAAACCGGGGGTGGGAGTTGATGATCCAAGTCACCAGCAGTCAAGATAGGCGAGTTGAACGAGCTATAGGCAGCGGCAGGCGGCGTGAGGAGGAGGAATGGCGTTGATGTGAGTAGGCTTGCGAAAGCAGAAATTTTTGTCGGAGAAGTGGAAAACGGCCTGGGGAGCCGTAGCGAGAGCGGTGCCTTTTGAGTCGAACCCAAAGGCTAAGGCGAGTCGTGAGGACGACGAATTTATAGTAATTGGGTAGGTTGGTAGTGGTGCGAGGTGGTCTGTTTGTCTGTTGTTGTGGGAGAGAGGTGGTCAGCGGTCAAGTTTTTTCCTAGATGTATATATGTGGAGTCATGACGCATGCTTGGGGGAGACGTGGGAGAGACGAGAACAGAATTGATGTTTAAAAAAGAGGGGGGAAGCGGCAAAAAGTAGCCGAAGGGGTGACATTTTGTAGAGAGTCATTGTATCAAGTCTCGCGGTCCGTGTTTTGGTAGTGGTGGTGGTGGTCTGGCCGTGCGAGCTGTCATGATGGCCGATGGTGGAGGGGGTAGGACAGCGAGCAAACAGAGGGACAGAGTTGAGAGAGACGGATGCGCCATTTGTGTCCGGGGGCAAACTAACCGTGCGGGAATTTGGCAAAGACGTGAATATCGAGGTTGAAAGGCTAGAGCGTAGCTAGAGCCGAATGGGGAGCCGAATTGGAGGGGTGGTGGTGCAATATAACGTTGCGAGGACACGGTGTGTTGTGTTGAAGGAGCAGAAGATGGGCGAAGCTGGGACAGGGGATGGAGTGGGAGAGAGTTTTGAGGCTGTGGTGGGTAGGCAGGCGGATATTGGGCAGAGTCACGAGCGGGCGGCAGTGAGCAGGCAGACCAAGCAGGCAGGCAGACGAGAGATTTTAAAAAAAAAAAAAAAAAAAAAAAGGATATTGGTTCTCTGATAGATTGTACATTTCATTCCCTCTTGTCCCATTGTCAGTTTTCGTTTATTATGTGCGTCTGGTTTGGCCGGCAGGGCTGGTGTCCCTGGCTGCTCTACTGCCTGCACTTCTCGTGGGTGATCTGTGCAGCAAGTCTAGAAAGCCCGCCAGGCCCCAGAATTATACCGCCGTCGACCAGTGAGGCCCCGTCTAATAACAGGTACGCGGGGGGGAAGGGGAAAGCGCCAGCTGCACGAAAAAAACTCGACACATGTATCGAAAATTTTGACTTTTTGACGACAATGACCGGAAGGCCACACAGATGACCGCTACGTACCCGACGCCCGCCGCGGCCTACAATTGACACGGCTTCCTACCTCGCCAACACCCTCTTCTCCGACACCGTTTCCGAGACACGCGCATGTTATTACGTAGCAGTACGGTGTATCCGTACCCTTCTATGGCTTGTTTCCCCCCGGGCAGCGTCGTGACATTGATAAACCGGGCTGTGCTGGCAGGCACCAACGACGCACGACAGCCCAAAGTTGGAGAGCCCATTCATCAGCATGCGGCAAATAATCATCAGATGGGACAGTCTTTGTTGCGCGTCTCTTGTGGGCTGAGCTGGAACAGACAGCTCAACACAATCCACGGGACATAAGTCACAAAGGCCGTGTCTGCCCAATCGCCTCAACTACCGCCGCACGCCCATCAACTTGCATGCAATTTTCCGCGCCTTCACGCCCCTCCGGATGGCTATTCCGTGGGACCGCAACGCAGCGACGCCCAAACGGGAGCTCTGGGCGCATCACTCGCAGCCTCGCATGCACGCGTCGCTGCAGTACACCGCGAGACGAGCCGCTCATTTTTGCGAATCTTGTTGCCCCTACGAGCTCGTAATCATGCACATGCCACCTAAGCCGGTGGCATTTATCTAGTTTCCTAGGGGGTTCCCCTCTATCTTATTGGAGGTGGTTATAGAGGTGATTAAAGAGGTACGAGATAGGCTATTAAGCCCAGTTAGCGTATATTGATATATAACGATAGGATGTTCCAGTACCTCTATAGTTGCCTCTATAATCACCGCCTATGAGGCTGTAGGAGAACTTGCCATGTAGGTAGTTTGTCACCCACTTGTCACCGTAATCAATAGTCAGCAATATCTGCGCACATTCTTCATCGAAAAGCCTGCCCATAGATTCCCTTCCAGTGCAGATATGTCGTGGCTCTCCCGATGGAACAACGGCATCAAGAAGATGGAGTCAGTTTTGCAAGACGTACGTAACTAGAGCTAGACGCATCCCGTGTTGATGTTAGCATCGCACCAAAAATGAGTTTCTTCTATATCGAAAAGCAAACCATGCCTGTGCGCTGCCGCTCTCCAGTACTAACCAAACATACAAAGCCCTCCTCCCGGGGCGGCCCAAGAGCCAGCCAGTGCCACCATGTCCCGGTCACCGGTGCCGTCCACCCGACTCTTGGCGATCCGCGCCCCCCCGACTGAATCGTGGCTCGATGCAACCCCGCGCCGGGCCCTGTTTGGCGATATTCGCCATGTGTCTCTCCTGGTTTAGCATCGGGTCTCGCATCGCTTTCTCCATGAACACCCCCTGACTTTGTGGCTTGTCGAGTACACCCTTCTGCGCAATAAGCTTACCCATCTCAAAAGACTCAAACCAAGCAGACCAATCATTTGGGCCAAGATCCCTGCCATAGACACAGGGATGCGGCCGTTCTGGTAACCCATCTCGACAAACATCTTAAGCTGCTAGTTTATGGTCCCTCATCTGTCTGGCACAATCCTCACAGCCATTTGCACTCTTCTTTGGTCGGCGTCGCCAACCGCAGAGCACCACACACCCCAAAGCCAGCACGTTGTGGTCACATTCAACACCATCGCCACCTAGCCCAGACGCTAACATGCTACACTTGATGATGCGATGCCCTTGTCAATCTCCAGAATGGTCTTGCAGTCGGCACCCTGGATCCGAACCACGAAACTGCCATCGCCCGGCATCAAACGCACAGACTCTCTGCCCGGCACTCTAGCCCGATCGACCTGCCAAGAGCTTGGTCCCCTCCCGCCCTCGGTCTGCATTCTCTTCCACGCCACACCCATAAAAATACTTTGGGGTCACCAACCGCCGTCTGCACATGGCGCACGTCAACGATGCCCACGGGCCCTCCAACTCTCTCACGGCATCGAAAAGGGAACGCAAAGGGCCAAAACGTCCATGTGTTGTACATTAGGTTGGGGGGGCTATGCGCTGGCCCACTTGCGATCGATTCTGCGTGATGAAGCAACAACAGGAACCATTCAACTAATACCTCATATTACAACGCCAACGCCTCGCCAAGTCCAGACACTATCAAGTAAAAAAAAAGTCTCATACTACAAACCTGACCAACCAAATGTACCTGGGTCGGCCATATATTCCACAGCACGGCGGCAAAGTATCTCGTCTGTCACGAACAACAGCCTCGGACCTCCCTACCGTACTCGTCATCAGCCACGCCGCCAGTTTGGTCTTTGCTGTCGCCGTCTTCCTCGGCATCGCGACAAAATTAGACTTGCACGCACACGTGCACGCACAACTCCCCTTTGTCCCCTCACCGGCAATCCTCTATCCGGCTTCCAAACGAAGCCTGTTTTTCAGGTCTCATGTCCCATCAGCGTTGCAGCCATGACGCCGTCCTCCCGGCATGTACTCTGTTCTTTAGTCCGGCAATCCAATGCTCAGCGACCCCCGGCTCTGAGAGAACGAGCGATTTTTCTCCTCCATCTCGCCCCTCTAGAAATCCAGTAACCTCCGGCACCAATATTCCCCTTCTTGTCCTCTTGCGTTGCCTCTCCACTTTCCCCCAGAGTCTCGTCTAAACCAATCCCACATCTAGCAAAAGGAGGCCTCCCTTCTGTCAAATCCCCCATTCCTTTCTAGAGGCAGTCCTGCTGCTCACACCTAAGCAAGCTCGTGCTCTGCTGCTTGTTTTACCATAGCGGCAGACGCAGCCCGCAGAGACGAGAAGCCAAGGTTGAAATAGTCCTGCGCAAAAGACGCGGCCTGGGGGGCATCCGGGTCCCAAAGCCGCACGAGCTGGCGAAAGACAACGACAAGGGAGTAGTAGAAAAGAACAATGAAAGAGTCCAAATCCGAGAAGGTACCATCATCAGCACCGAGACATCGTCCTAGAACGAAAGAAAAGAAAAGAAAACATCGTGTTTACTCTTGCGTTGCTCTGTGGCCTCCCTGCCATGAATGACGGAGCAATGTCCATCGACAGAAAGGCGTATCGTATCTGAACGCGTCCACTCCACATCTCGTTTCACTTCTTCACTGCGTCATCTTGTCGAATACCGTCGACAGCGTGAGAAGAGTCGTACTTTTCCTTCCGTCTATGCCAAAATGATCTATAATATACATGCTGTGTGTATCGTGTCTCACCTTCCGCCTAATCGTCAGCCGTGTTGGTACACTGCAATTCCCGCACACATATATCGTACACTGCACGTTCACTCTGCACCGGGCACATTCATCTCCTCCACTGCCCAGCTGCCATCAACCCACCCCTTCTTCTCGCCCAAAAACGACACGCGATCCTCGCCCTTATCTACCGCCTGTACAAGATACCGATCCGCGACTGCCTGCACCTGCTCCCGGGTCACGTCGAGCAGCTGCGTGCGCTTCGCCTGACGCATATCTTCAGTCACGCCCGACAGGAACCGGCTCATGCCCTCCTCGTTGACCGCCTTAGGCGCGTCCACCGACTGGAACACCGAGATTTTGGCCTCCTCTAGATCCCTGTCGCTCCAGGCCTTCTCCGAGGCCCATCGTCCGGCATCTTTTATGATGCGCATCGTGTTTTGCGGATTGGGGTCGCGGTACGAGTAGAAACCAAAGAGGCCGTCGAGCGCCTTGGCGTAGGCCCCGCCGCCATAGGCCCCGCCCTTTTCGCGAATCTCGTGGTGCAGATGCTTGTGCGTGAGCATCTGCGACAGAATTTGGAGGGGCGCGCCGTCGGCATGCGTATAAGAAGTTGTCGATACAGAGAGACCGCCGTAGTAGACCTGGTAAGGTAGCGGGAAGAACGTCTTCTTCGTCTTGGGCAGGGTCAGCACACCCCCGGCAGTCTGCGGTAGCGGGGGCTGTAGGCCACGAGTAAAGGTCTGCAACGAGGTGAAATTACTGGCAGCGCTCTCGCTGCCACAGGTGACAGCGGCGCGAAGCTTGCCCTTGCTAAGTGCGAGCTGCTGAATCTGCTTCAATTTGGCGATGACATCTTCAAACTGGTCAGACTCCGGGCGGCCAGCAAGCGAGGTGATGAGCTTCACTTGCGACAGACCAGTCACCTGCTGGCGGAGCCAGGCAGCCCGCGTTAGACCAGACTCCGCGTGATTCATGGCGAAACGGTGACCGGACGAGGCAATGTCGTTGACGACACCATCGGCCGAAGCTTGCAGTAGCTGGCGGATGCGGAGCGCCGCCTCGGGGCTGTCAAAGTCGGTGTCTAGAACCAGCTTGCGCAGCAACTCAAACATTACAGGCACGTTACGGTCCAGCGCCATGCCAGTAAAAATGATGCCCTCATGAGCCTCCTGAAAATTCGTCGGTGATGGTGTCAAGTGGTACCCGACAGATACGCCACCCGTCTTGAGCTTGATCAGATCCTCCAGCTGCTCCATGGTCATGTCCTTGGTACCCAACCGCATGATACTGTCCGTAAAGAGAGGGACTAGTTGACGAAGATCATCTGGCAGACCCTCAATCGTGTTGATAGCACGAAAGTAGGTCAGGCCGTTGGTAGGAGCCTCGCGCCACTGGACAGAAATGCCTTCGTTGGCTTCGTCGCGCACCGTAATCCGGTCAATGCTCCGGGGAATATCCTTAACGTAGACAGTAGGCAGACAGCTGAGGTCTTCCGTATTGGTCTTATTTTGTTCCGCAAGAAGATTCTGCTCCTGCTGCTCAAAGGCTGTGCGCGCTTGTTCTTCACCACCAGCCTTTTTGACCGCATCGGCAATTTTGCCGGCCAACCGTCCCTTCTCTTCGTTGACAAGCTCCTCTCCGAAAGTAGCCGACGGCGTCATAGTGAATGTAAGAGTTCTGTCGTTGAGCAGATACTTTTCAATGAGTCCTTCCAGATAGCCGCCTTCCGCCAGCTTTGTCTGAAAGCCAGTAATGGTATCATTCCAAGCAAGCGAGTCGAATGGATCGACACCATTGAACCACTTGGGCTTGAGCCTGTTGAGCATGGAGAAGCCAAAATTGGAAGTTTTGTGCTTGAGAGACAGCTCCAGCTGATGCAGTGATCCGTCAATCTTGCCCTGATCAAACCCGTTGTCGCGAACATCGCGTAAAATGTCCTGGACCTTGGACTTGAGCTTGGGCACGTCCTCTTCTTGCACACCAGTGAGACCGATGGAAAATATTCCTCGCTTGGCAGAACTATCATAGCCAGAGTTCGGGCTCCAATCAGCACCCATTCCAGTCTCCACAAGCCCACGGTACAACGGCGAACCATATCCATCCATCAAAAGGCTAGAGAGAAGAGCAAGCGAGAACGACTCCAAGACATCCGTTGTGTCTCCCATGATCCAAGAGACGGAGGTCTTGTATTGCCGATCCGGATCGACCAGAGGGTCAAATGGGCCCGCCAGCGTGACATCCTTGGGTTCAGAGAGAACAATGGGCTCATGAATCTTCTTGTCGGCCTGAATCTTCTCAAATGCTTGCAAACGGGCATCAATGTCTCGGAGGTGATCGGCTAGCGGCATATCGCCGTATGTGAATAGTTTGGCATTGCTGGGGTGGTAGTGCTCCGCGTGGAAGTCTTTCAGCTGTTGATAAGTCAGGTCGGTAATCTTCTGCGGGTCGCCGCCAGAATTGTTGATGTCGGGAAAGATGTAGTCTTGAAATCGAATATAGTATAGGTAGCCTGCATCGGACATCTGGCCCTTCATCTCGTTGTAGACGACACCTTTGAAAACAAGCTTCTTGCTCTCCTCATCAGTAGCTAGTGGATTTTCCGGACCGATGCGCCATCCTTCTTGTGTAAAATCGGACTCTTTCAGCAGGGGATGTAGCGTCGAGTCGAGGTACACGGACATGAGATTCTTAAAGTCTTGGGCGTTTGTCGTGGCAAAGGGGTAAAATGTGTGGTCTGAAGCCGTGAAGGCATTCATGAAGTTTGACAAAGTTCGGGGAAGCATTTTGAAAAACGGATCACGAATTGGATACCTGGCTTTGGGTAAGCATCATGCGATTCCTGCCCACCCGTTTCCGCACTCACTTTTCACTCCCACATAGCGTCGTGTGCTCAAGGATATGGGGGATACCCGTATCATTCGGGGGATTTGTCTTAAAACCGATGGAGAAGACATTATTGCTGTCCTCGCGCGCAATGTGCAAGTAGTCGGCGCCAGTCTTGTCATGCTGCAGATGCAGCGCCGTGAGCTCTAGTTCAGGGACATGCTTGTATCGGACAAGCGTGAAGCCGTGCAGCTTGGAGCCAGGCTTAGGGTACTGCGACAGCTCCGTCACGGCCTTGCGGGCTGCATTGCGTAACATGATATATTAAACAATATGCGACGCTGTGAAAGATAAAAAAAGAGTAGACAAACGGTGCAAACGAGGGTCAAACAGTGATCGCAGCTAATGGAAATTTGAGACCATGGGTGGACGTCATTGTACCATTAGTCAGCATTGCAACGCCGCTTTAGGGAGCAAGTAAAACGGGCAAATTAGAGGGTAGGGGAAAGCCAAAATGGCATACTATAGAGTATAATAATGTCTGGTGGCTTCAGGAGTCTTACTGTTCTTATGTTTCTTTTTTTCTCTTGCAGCTTGAACACGCATGATGTCGGACCTTTGCATGTATGCTGCATTATTATCCCTCGCACAAATTAATGAGCTGCCGCGAAGCTAACAACACGCAGTCAGCTTGGATAAGCTGATGAATCGACGGGACTCGCATTGAATACAATCGACGAAGGAAATCACATGGGTGACCAGAGAAAATGATAGACTGTGATTCAACCGATGTTCTTTTTGGATTGATTACGCTGCCAGCTGTGAGGACCGCCACCTGTCCACTATAGCAGCGGGTTGTTGCTCCCATTTGGAGAGCACTTTATTTTACCTGCCAAGTGCCACCCGAGCGGCGTTCCCACGTCCACTCGAGGCACTAGCCAAAGTTGTGCATCAGAGTGGAAAACTACATCGTCCTCATCCATTGCCCAACACACCATTCCTCAGCGCCGCCCATAACCACCCAAGCTTGAAGATTCTGCGCCTCAAATCGACTGTGAGCGCCAGTAGGCCGTGTCTCGCCCCAAGCCGCGAGGCCTCTGCATCCGCTCGACTTTGGCCCGCTCATGTCGAACGAGCAGGACCTCCGCCCCCCAACCCGGACGATCTCGTCAACACCAGCAAGATTCTTGGCTCCCGAGGGCGGCTGCGTCCCGCATCGTTGCATACAAACTATATTGTTTTTTTCAATGCTGTAACGTCGATCGCTTTTCATCTGTGCGACAAGAATCGCCGAGCGGCATACCAAGTCGACCATGCCAGCGACACACGCTGAGCCGACCACCGCCAACGGCCACGATGGCCACAGTCACCTGCCGCCACCCCCAGGGAAAAAGGGCAAGGCGAAAAAAGGCGTCGACTCAACAAACGGCGCCTCCAGACTCCTGGCGGAGCGCATCTCGCAACTAGAGCAGGATGCCGCGGGTGAAAAGGATCAAGAGCTAGAAATAGGTACGACAACATTTTCGGGCGATAGCCGCTCGTAGGACTTGGCATCAGTACTCCTACTAACGATTCTGATCACAGAAAGAGAAGTTCGGCGCGCGACTCGTGATCTAGTACAGCAAATCTCTAAAATGGACGACTCACAAAAGATTGACCATCTGACGAAGCGGTCCAGCGAACTGCTTGCCGATTTGCGACGTTTAGAAAAGGAAAATCAAAAGAACAAGAAGCGCGGCGATATTCTGCAAAAGGAACGAGATATCAATCGCACGGAGTTGAGCAAGACAATAGGGTTGAAAGAGAAGTTGGAGAAGTTGTGTCGTGAACTCCAGAGGGATAACAACAAGATGAAGGTATGAACGTCCTTGCACCAGCCACACGATCCGGTGCTGATATCAGCAGAACGAGAACAAAGAACTCCAGGCGATACAAAAGCGCAATGCCCTATCATGGGACGAGAAATACACCGCTCTGCTCTCGAAGCTGGAATGCTTTCAAGAGGACAAGGATACTCCTCGCAAGCAAATTGTAGATATGGAAATGGAGGAGCTGTATGTCATGAGCTGAATGCTACCTGGATACTGCTGACGAGTATAGGTTCCGAGTACGCTTCAAATCCTTTATTGAGCAATACGAACTCCGAGAGCTGCATTTCCACTCCCAGATGCGAACCAAGGAACTTGAGCTACAATACCATCTCGCGCGCTTTGAGAGAGACAAAAAGGCAACCGAGACCGAGTTGTCCAAGATGCGCAAGCTGCAATCACAAGTACAAACTCTATCCAGAAGCGAGACGCAGCTTCGCGCGGAGCTTAATATGTACATTGATAAGCTTGGCGAGGCATGTAATGTAAGTTGGACCAAGTCAGCAGTCGTTTTTCTCACTGACGTGGTTTACAGGTGAAGGTAGCCCTTGATCAACGAGACGACATTGTCGCCCGGCAGCGCAGAGAGATGCAAGAACAGTCGAAAAAGTGTAAGAGGCTAGACAAGGAGAATGAGGCACTCAAGCGCCAAAAAGAGGCTACAGCGGCCAACATTATTCGCATGGCAGAAGAGCGACAGGAATGGAAGAGCCAAATGGCCGTCGCCGACAAGAAGACACAGAAGCTTATGAGCATCATCCAACAGATGCAGCAACAGGGCCGCAAAGTGCCGACGGCAGTGGCGTCGACGTTAGAAAGCTGCATCAATGACGAGGACCCGGCCGAGGACGGGGGGGATAGCGACTACTCCGAAGAGGTCGAGGAGGGTAGCGATCTCGACGACACAGAGGAGGAGACGCCGCTACAGTCAGGTTCACAACCGCCACAACCTGGGCCTGCGACGATTAAAGTACCGTACGGGCCGGAGCGCCCTCCCAGACCGCCCGGCAGCGCCGCTATCAATGGACACTAGAAGGCCGTGATGGGCACGTACGACGTACTGCCGGCATCGATGAAAATTGATCTGAACGATCGCGAGGCGGTCCATAAACTGTTGCTAGAATCAACCGCGGCCCTGAAGCAAGGTGGCATTGTGCCGAGCGACTTCAACATGGCGATTGACCAGGCTTTTTCGGGCTGTGACTCGCTACAGCTCAGCGAAGCTCAGCGCGGGATGCTTTGGCGGATGTTTGGGATGCCGCAAGGCTCGGACAGACACCGCAAGTCTTAGAGTTGATGTACTCTTTGTATAGAGTTCTGTATATTGATGTATGTTGCATGTCTGGAGTTGTTGGGTTATGAGGTTATTTACCCACTTTCGTCCTGTTACCTTTTTTTTTTCTCTTGCTGCAATTCGCTTGTTGCCTCGAGCTTTCATCCCTTTGTTGCTTTTTGGGCTATTCCCTTGTTGTTCAAGTGCAATAAACATGATTTTTTCGGAAGATGAGAGATGACAGCAGGGCACCTAGCACAGCGCGTTTTGGAAGAGGCGAAGCAAGCCGACACGACCAGTAGTCTCTATGTATCGCCACAGCGTTTTACTGATAAGTTTCTCAAACCACAGGCACAGTCTAGCAAGATAGATCTTGTCAGCATTCATTCCAGCGCTATTAAAATATGGTTTTATACACGTTGACGCCTAAACTCCGACGCTTCTGTTCCGTTTCAAATGAGACGAGTCATCATGTTCGTTGTGTGTGTCGCTAACAAATGACGTAGCTGTCAGTTCAGGGATAGTCCTTCATGCCAGCGGACTTGCCGCTCCGGTCCTTGAGATATAGAAATCGCTCATCGTCCCGGACTAACGGCGGCAAGTCGGTATTATTCTGCAGCCTCTCAAACTTGTTCCCTTTGCGCCCCCAAATGTCGAGTCCGTCGCGGACCGCAGCCGCTATGCGGTCACGATCTCGAAACTTGTCCCCATTCATCCACTTATGCGAGAAGCTTGCCATTTTGTTCAGGTACAGCTCAATCGAGTCAAAGCAGCTACTACAGTGCCAGCCCGAATCCGCGTATTTGCCCGATTCCAGCCAGCGGGAGATGAAGTTGCCGCCGCCGCCACCCCTTAGATTATTCGGCGAAAGCGTGCGGTGTCCGCCGTAGTAGGTCGCCTGCGGATGGTGCCACTCGGGGCCGATGTTTTGAAACTGGAACGAGTAGTAGAAGAAGCGCGTATACAGGGTGAGACGGCGCGGGAAGCTGCAGGTGCGGAGGACGCGCAGCGTGTCGGGACGCGGGATCTCGTCAACGTCGGCGACGACCAGGACGTCGCCGAGGCGCGGGGCGCGGGGATCGGTGCCGAGGAGCTTGGGAAAGACTTGCTCGTAGGCGGCGTTGCGCTGAAAGTACTCAAAGTCCCAGGTACGCTGGGGGCGAAACACGCCGGGGAACTCGAGCTCGTGGTGGAGCATCTTGTCGTGGTACTTTGCGAAGCGGTCCCAGCTCTGCTTGGCCAGCAGCGGCTTATCGTGGCCGTGAAAGGTCTTGGGGGACTCGACAATGATGAAGAGGTCGACCTCGTCGTAGAGCGTGTCGAGGCGAATCTCGAGCCAGTCGAGCTCCGTGTTGACCATGGTCAAGTCGTAGATTTTGCGGCGCGCGCCGCCGCTGCCGGCGGCGGCGGCGGGATACACGGTGAAGCCGTGAGCGGCGCAGAGGTCGTGGGCTTCGGGCGCGTCGTGGCTGGTGCCGGTCGCGAGAAGGTCCTCGGCGCTGCTGGCGTGCAGCCGGAAGAGGACGAGGGCGAGGGAGAGGAAGACGCCGACGGCGAGGAGGATCTTGTACGGCTGTCGACTGGGCAGACCCCACGCGATGTGTGCACGCATTGTAAGTTGGAGGTCAATGCGGGCTGCAAAGACGGGGGAGAGAAAAAAAGATGGGAGGATTCGGGAGTGTTATGGCGGCAGCTTGGCGCAGGCTGGACATGGCACTATGCAAGCAAACGCAATGGGCTGTGTGACGCGAGTGTGAGGGTTTGTTGGGTTTGCGTGTAGGACTAGAGTCAGCTCGATGAGCTGCGATTTCATCTCCCGCCCCCCCTTACGCGAATGGTCAGTGACGAGGATCGGAGTCTTACAGGCGGGCGCCGCATCAGCCTTGCCCTAGTAGTCAGGTACATAATTAGGTATTACAGATTATTATTAGGGCATTTATCCCATTGGACCCCCTTTAGCGCAACCAGCTGGGGTCATAACGGGGTTTGGACGGAGACTTCAACGGCCTTGTAAAAAGTCGTGGCCGGTTGGACCACGCTCACTGACAACAGGTACCTGTACGAATATAACACAGGGCTTTTTACTGGCCAAAGCCCGCAGGCTACGCCCGCAGAGAATGGCCCCTTGACAGTATGATAGCCTGACGGGGTTTTGCAGGGGTTTGTTATTTAGTTACCGCAATCTCCTGACTAGTTTATTAGCGGGCGGGTTCTGCATCTCGGCGTCACCCCCCCCCCCGATTGCCCGACTCCACCACGGGCCAACCAGCGGTTCAGCGGTAGCTGTCTTGGCCTCAGGCCGTTGCGCTGCTGGGCCGAAAGATGCAATGCCAGTGGTGCGTCAAAAATCCGTTTCCATACGCTACAAAAGTGCCATGACCTGCATTTATGGCTGTCGGCAAAAAACATATCCGGAACATTACCACGTGTACAATTGATGTAAATTGGCCTCGCTTGGTCAATCCTCTCCGCAGACTACAACATGGCGGGGAGCTTATGCACAGTGACTTTAGCAAGACTCTGCATGCATGCATTATTAGTTTCCTCAGCCTCAAAGATGGCCCCTCCCTTTCTGCAGCCCATGATTGCTGCGGCCCAACATGCATCCGACCGGCGCCGCTGACGACAATATTGTGAAGTTGGGATGATTTGCGGAACATTGGTGGCGTCCTGTGACACTGGTATTGAAAGGTTATATATTGATCCGAATCGTTGTCATTTTTACAAAGTCCAACCTTCAGTTCTCACCTTCTCGTCGTTTCTTATTCGCTCTTCACACGATGAAGTCTGCCATTTTCATTCTCATCCACACAGCTTCGCTCGCACTGGGACTTTCCCGTGCCGACGTTACCCAGCACGAGGCCCAGCTGCTCTGTGGCGATCTCGGCGTCATGCAAGTTCCCGACGGCGTCGACCCCAACTCCGTCCGCCCGTGCAAGGAGCACCCGTCCATCCACGACACGGAAGACGTGATGAAGCTGGCGAAGCGCAAGTGCTGGTACGGCAGAGACGTTGGCTGCTCCAAGAGGGGCTGGTGCTTCCGAAACTGCAATAATGGCGGCACCGGCGCCTGGTGCTGGACGACCGTCGGCGGTCCTCTCAGTAACTGGAAGACGTGCGCGAGGGATAGTGACTGCGGACGCAACGATTCTTGCGGCGGGGGCGGCTGCGAAAAATGCGGATGCGGCTGCTGAGCGTTTCGAGACAACATGTATAAAGAGAGCAGCGTAACCTGTGTAATAACGACAACTGGATCCTGGATACGCGAGGCATTCTGCGTGGTTGACATGCCATGGAGAGAGAGTGGCTGCTTCTCTTGCTTCCTACTAGTGGAGCTTGGATCTGTCAGGTTATTGATTCCATATCATGCGAATTCAAGTGGTGCCATGCTTTGTTTCATTGACCGGTGAACCCTCTTTTGTCATACCCTGAAAATGCCCGAGTTGTTGGTAATAGTACCTTCTCAGCTAGTCTAGTAAGGTATCAGATCTATGATATTTCCCAGCTATCAACGGTTTCCAGAATGGAAACGGCAAGAGGAAGCCTCGATATCATACTACTCTACGCCAATCCAGCATCCTGCTCTTGTGCCTTCTGGCGAAACTCCTCGCAGCGATCCAGCAGCTCAGCCTTGAGCTCTGCAGTGACCAGCGACACGCCCGGCTGTTCCAGCTTCTCGCAGGCGCTAAGCACGGCATTGACGCTATTCAGCCTCTTGCTCTCGCAGTCTCGACCGGACGCGGCTGCTGCGAGGCCCAGAGACAGGCGCACGCCCTGTCCACGTCGTTAGGCCAGCGCTGCTCGCCGCGTAGCCAGCAGATGAGGCGCAGCTTCAGGGTGTTGCCGTAGATCTCAGGCACCTTGGCATCTTCGGCCCTCCGATAGCCTCCTGGAAGTTTGCCATGGAGTTGTCGAACCAAGCCATGGCGTGTCCGATGGGGTTGTCCCACGACTTAATCAGGGAGAGCGCCGCAAATGCCACGGCGCCGCCAGCCCGGGCGCCGACACGGAATGTCTTAGTTATCTCGATTCTAGAATTACGATCTATAGCAGTTATCATCAGTACCTAAGACAACGCCCTTAGATCGCTAAGCGTACCTGTAGACGCCTTCTCAGTATACTTGGCTGGGTCACAAATAACGGAATTAGTCATTTTTGGCCTACCTGCGCGCTTCGCATTCCGGGTTCCAGATAGCTCGACACCTCCGCTGCGACGAACAAGAGTCGACATTGGCATACGTCAGATATCCGTAATTTCTATAGCTCAGCATACTAATCAGACGCACGAAGTACCTTCTTAAGCAATCCGACCAGATATGGTAATAGTAACAAGATAAAAAAGACGAGCCAGTCCGCATGCTCGGGTGAGGCTTCGCCTGTCTTCTCCTCCAGATAATCGGGCCACTGAAAATTCTGCGTCTTTTATACTGGTATTCAATTGCGGGCAGAGCATCCTGCTATTCAGAGGTCTGGACAAGTGCCACGACGTCACTGTGGAAGAAGAAATCGTGTCGGGATGACCGTGTTCGTCAATTCGCACGTCACCTTTACTTTCAGGCCGTTTTCGGCTGCTATTCTGTGTCTTTGTTCTTATAATTGTATACCGATATTATTCCGTATTCCGTCGTCGGTGTCGCTATCGTGGCGTGCCCTGATGAGTTTCGAGACATGTGCAAGGACCAACTCGGGCAGAGCGAAGCGGAGTCGCAATAACTAGTCATCAAGGAAAGAAAACGGGACTTTGCCTCTTGTTCCATCCCTTGATGATCCCGATCATGCCCGGAAAGGCGGTAAAGCAGATGGCGAAATGACGAGGATGGGGATGGTATTGTTGGCGACAGGCCGCGTTCAGAGCGATTCTCGCTTGGGTTTAACACGGGAAATAACTGTCAATCAATACCAGCAAAATCAGGCGAAATGTAGTTTTGCTAGTGCCGAGTCTGTCGATCCCACCACGACGGAGGAATTTCTGCATCGAGACATCGTGGCTCACGAGGAGGAGAGGCTCTCCAATCTCCAATGTTTTTTGACGAAACTTGTCGCTATACTGGCCTTGATGTTGAAAATAGTGGACGAGTACTCAATCCGGATTTTATATGCATCTGCTTGTTGTAGCCGTTGTTAGCATCGCCACGGCCAAATGTGTGGGGAGATCAGGAACACGACACAAGTGGACACCCTGGCCTGCCGCCTGCCGCCTGCCGCGCTGACGCTTGATAATCTCACGGAGCCCCAGTCGCAGTTCAAACGCCACTTCTTCACCCAAAACCCCTCTTCATCACTTGTCCAGACGTCGTCGGCTACGAATCTGGCCCACTCGTCATCATGGACTTTCTTCAGGTATGCCGCATCCCGAGACTCGGTCAATTGGCGCACGCCGCGAGACTCTCCATTATTGCACCGCATCACATCGGCGTGCACAACCCAAAGCTAACCTCCCACCTCCCAGCGCCTCGCGCAAATCCTCGACCGCCCGCTCTTCCCCTGGAAGAAGCTCATCCTCGGCTTCTCTGCCGGCCAGTACATTTTCGAATCGTTCCTCACCTTTCGCCAGTACCGCATCTTGCAAGCGACCAAACCGCCCGCCGTGCTCGCCAAGGAGATTCCGCAGGACACATTTGACAAGTCGCAAGCCTACGGCCGCGCCAAGGCTGAATTCAGCCTCGTCAGCGGCCTCTGGTCGCAGATTCAAAACTTTGCCTTTATCTACTTTGATGTCCTCCCCAAGCTGTGGTCGCTGACGGGCGACTGGCTGCTGCGTTTCGCGCCCGCCCGCTTCTCCGGCGAAGTCAGCCACTCCATCGTATTTGTCCTCACCTTTATCCTCGTTCAGCAGCTGCTCGGCCTCCCGGCCAAGCTCTACAGCACCTTTGTCCTCGAAGAAAAGTTCGGCTTCAACAAGCAGACCCCCGCGCTCTTTGTCACCGACATGATCAAGTCCAATCTCATCCTCGCCGTCGTCGTCCCGCCCATCCTGGCCGGCTTCCTCAAGATTATCCAAAAGACGGGCACTGGATTCGTATTCTACCTCTGGGCCTTTTCCGCCGGCATCCAACTCTTCGCCATCACCGCCTACCCAATCTTCATCCAGCCTCTCTTCAACAAGCTCTCCCCGCTCGAGGACGGTGAGCTCAAGACCAAAGTCAACGCCCTCGCCGACAAGTTCAAGTTTCCCCTCTCGGAGCTGTACGTCATTGATGGCAGCAAGCGCAGCGCCCACTCCAACGCCTTCTTCTACGGTCTTCCCTGGAAGAAGCACATTGTCATCTACGACACCTTGCTCGAGAAGAGTGAGACCGACGAAGTGCTTGCCATTCTCGCCCACGAGCTCGGCCACTGGAAGCTCGGCCACACTACCCGTCTCTTTGGAATCTCTCAGATCAATCTGCTGTACATTTTCAGTCTCTTTTCCGTCTTCATCAACAACAGGTCTCTCTACTCCTCCTTCGGCTTCCTCAACATCCACCCCATTGTCATTGGCTTCATCCTCTTCTCCGACGCCCTTTCCCCCATGGACACGGTCCTCCAGCTCGCCCTCAACATGCTCTCCCGCAAGTTTGAGTTTGAAGCCGACGACTTTGCCTTCGGCCTCGGCTTCAAGTCGGATCTGTCCACCGCCCTCATCAAGCTCCACAAGCAAAACCTCAGCACAATGGACGCCGACTGGATGTACGCCAGCTACCACTACTCCCATCCCCATCTGTCGGAACGCCTCAAGGCCCTCGGCTGGGATAGCGACCGCAAGGTTGTCGTCGAGGACAAGGACGAAGTTGTCAAGGCCTCTGGCCGTGAGGAGCTGTAAAGCAGCAGCAAATGGTTTCATCGTCGGGAAAAATGCATTAGAATGCTTGTACAAGTCGCACATGAAAAGGCGTTGCTTGGAATATAGGCATCAAGAGCCCAACAAGATGCATCAGGTTGTGTCGCACGCGCATGTGTGTCTAAGTAATTCACTCGAAATTGATTTTGAACAGTTCAAAAAAATGCATCAGGTCGTGTTGCACATGCGTTTGCGTCTGAATACTTTCACTTGAAATTAATTTTGGTCACATCATAACGTCATGTTCGTTTCTCCAATGTACGGATTCGTCGTGTTTCTTGTCTTGCGATGTTGGATCTAAATTTCCAATTGATATAGTCTCTTCTACTCTTCATCAGACTCGTCTTCATCGTCTTCATCTTCATCGTCATCCTCCTCATCATCTTCCTCATCCTCCTCATCCTCCTCGTCATCTTCATCCTCTTCGTCATTACCTTCCGGCGCCGCGAGGCCATAATCGTCATGAAAGTCGCTAAGCTCACGCGTCTGTACCTTGTACCCCATCGCCTTAATGGACGCCTCCATGTTCTGTAACCCTCGTTAGCTTGATTTTCCTGTTTTACTGCTGACACTCGGATACATACCTCGGTCATAATCTTGGCGCAGGTGATGGTCACGTTGCTCTTTCCAGGGGCAAAGCACGGTAGAATGACTTCCGTCATGACCGCTCTCATCTCCTCCTCTGTGACGGCACGCACACGGCGCAGAATTTCCTTGCTCCAATCCTTGGGCAGCCCACGCACGACGCCCTGAATATAGTTTTGCTGCGCGGCGCTCGGCATGGTCGACTGCTCGTCGGCAAAGGTGACGACAATCTGCGAAACGCTACCCTCGAGCAGATGCTTGTCAATGGGCACCTCGCCGTCGGCAATCTTGCGGATGGCCTCGCGCGAGGCGGTAATGGCCTTGGCAGCGTCGGGGGAGCGGTACACTCTGTAGCACAAAACGCCGGCGTCGATGCTGCGTGAAAAGTGCGTGCCGTAGGCGTAGCCCGCACCGCGAACGGCCACCCACAGTGGGCCCTCAACCTGCTCGAGGTAGCTGATGGCGACCATGACGGCGGGCAGGCGCGGGTCGGCGTAGGACGACAGGCCGGCGGCTGTGCTAACGCTAAAGGAGCCGTCGAGGGAGGCCATGGGCACAATGGTGGCACCGACGGAGCCCGGCTTGCGGCCCTCGTCGTTGAGGAGTGCGGATAACGCCGGGACGGGTATCATCTCTACGGGCTCACTGCTGAGAGCCGCGGCGAGCTTGTCCCAGGTCGTGATGGGGTCGGGCAGTGTGGAAATGCGCGCGGCAACGAGGTAGCGAAGGTTCTCAAAGGTGAAGAGTGAGGCGCGGATCGTGTTGAACCAGGAAACGACCTTATCGGGGTCGCTCTTGAGAAGTTTCTTGAGGCGCTTCAGGTAGACGGCGCGTACTAGGACGCGCTTTGCGACGCTCACACTCGAGCGGTCTAAATGGATGGCAGCGTCAATCTCGGCGGCCATGCCTTGGCCGTTGCGCTTGGATTCGGGAATGTCGGCGAGCGCCTTGGAGACGGCGGCCTTGAGCCTCTGCGGGTCAAATACGGAGTCGAACATCATGGTTCGGATCCATTCCACAGCGGCCGCGTACTTGTCAGGCTCAATCTGGAATTGGATGGCGATGCCTTCGGGGTCGCCGAGCAGACGCGCGGAACCAAGGCCGTAGCCGACGCTGTCTCGCTCAAGCTCCATTACGACTTGCTCAAAGTTGACGAGCTTGCCGTCCCGCATAATGTGGGTGTTGAAGAAGTTATCGGAGAAGATGGGCATCAGAGGCTTCAGCTCAACCGGCACTTTCGAGGTGCCGAGGTGAATGGTGATGTGGACAAAGCTGGTCGGCACATCCTCAAACTGGATGAACAGAGGCAGCTTGCCAGCCGGAGCTGCATCAATGACACCCTGTGTGGCACCAGTGCCAGCACCAATTGCCTTGGCCTTGCCATAGCGAGCTGTGTCGGACTCTATGAAATGTATAGACTCGGTACCGGGAACATCAAACCGGTCAAGGACCTCGGGTGGGATAGGCTGGTCATTCTTTTCCTGAGCGGTTTTGAGCTTCGTGGCGAGCCTCTCAAGTCCATCCTTGCCTAGCTCTGCCTTGCGCTTTGCGACACGCTCTTCCTCCGCCTTCTTCGTCTTTTCAGCAAGCTCAACGGAGGGCTTTCCAAGGATAGAGATGTGATGAGCTTCGAGGAACCATTTATTGATAAAGTCGCGCCAATCCCGGTCTGACCACTTCTCTAAGACGGCGTACTCATGCAGACTCTCGAGGTCTTTGAGCGTAGAGCCGTCGCGCTTTCCAAAGAGGTAGTCTGTAATGATGTTTGTGGAAAAGAATGATTCCGAGTTCTCAGCATGGTACTTAACCTGTCGCTTCTCTCTCTTGATGCACTCGGTCATGTATTCCATGTCCAGAGGCTTAGAGGCGACGTCCTTGAGAATCTCGAAAAGACGCTTCTCCACAAACTCGAGCTTGCTCGCCTCGACGCCTGTAGGTTGCAGCCATACGACAGAGTTGGGACGAGAATCCCACCAGTGTGAAACGGAGCTAGCCAGCTCTTCTTTTTCAACCATGATGTTCTCGAGTACCGAGACGGAAGAACCGCAGAGATAGGTAAGAACGACGTTGAGAGCAGATGTGGCAATAAGATCGACACAGTTGGGGCCAAAGAATCCAACTAATATCTCACCAGTAGATTCATCATCGTCAGGAAATTCAGCAGTAGTCACAATGGTTTCCGTCAAGGCTTGAGGCTGCTCAGAGTCCACCCAGGGTCTTGCATACGTTAGTAGTGGATGCGTGAATCAAGATACGTGTCAACTTGCCTCTTGAATGGGGTGTTGAGAGCAGGGATATATTCAGCGATACCGTCTTCAAAATCATCAAGCTTTTGAAGGAGATCATTGTGGTCCGTCTCACCAACAATGACGACACAGAGGTTACGGGGCTGATACATATCCTTATGGAATTCGCGGATTCGGTCGGCGGTGAGAATACGAAGAGCACCAGGCATACCACCTGTCTCGTAGCGGAAGCCGATATTCTTGTTATAAAGAAGACGACGGGCCTTGAGATCCATGATTTCGGGGCCATTATTTTCGACGCTCTGCATTTCCGAGTAAACGACACCAGCATCATTGCCCTCGCCATCAATATGCCAGACCTCTGTCACGACACCCTCATCGGTAAGGGTAGGAAGTAGAACATGTTCTAGGTACAAGGGTAGAATTTGCGAGAAGCCTTCCCAGCCTGCGGTTTCGAGGGTGTAGGCAGTGTGGTCGGTGGCGGTCCAGGCATTGGTGCCAGAGTATGCGCGCGAGGAAAGCTTGTCCAAGAGACCCTTGTAGGGGTAGCTTTTAGATCCAAGGAAGATAAGATGCTCCAGAGTATGGGGAGCACCAGAGTCGTCGAGAATCTCGGTAGCTAGCGTGAAGTAGCCGTTGATCTTGGGCCCTTTGCGGTCGGCAACGACAACTTGCATGCCACTGCGTTCAGAGATATACTGGGTGATGGTGCAGGGCGCATAGTCAGTCTTGAAGCTTTGGAGTTTTTTGAACCCAGACTGGCGCTTTTCGGAAGGCATCGTGTCGGGAGCTATCTATCTACGAAGAGTTAATTGTGTCTACTCGGTCCGCTGGAGATTGCCAGCAGAGCACTTACACAGCACGTACCAAAAGCTAGGGTTCTGATAAATATCTTCTTCTCGATACAAGCGCACCATCAATATTTTGCGGTTGACCTTGCTGTCGAGTTGGTATGCTAGGTCGAAGGTTAGGTGCTGTGCAATTTACGTGAAGAAGTAGTTTGGCGGGCGCATGGCGGGGTAGCAAACAAGGGAACGCCTGACGAAGAAGACGGCACGGCACGAAAGAGCAACGACTTGTCGTCACTGTCATTTGGGGTCACACGTACGTGAATCAGAGTTAAACACCGTAGAGGACAGTATTTCTACTGTAGGTGAGGTGTGGTGAGTCAAGCGAAGGATTCACAGCATCCGCATCAATTATTTCGAAGTCGAGACGCATGGTGGGGTGCAACGCACTGCGACCCATCCGCCAAAACACGCTAAACCCAATTGAGCTTTGATGGCTACATGTTAAGGCTAGCTATGTACCAAATCTCTAGATGACCTCACAAGCTGTCCTAAAGTTGACAGCTTGCACATCCCGGCCACTGAACAGTGCCACCGGTTAAGAGCCACAGCCACCGATAGCGGCCCCGGCCATGCCTGCGAATTATTAATCGATACGAGAGGACTACCTTCAGCAACAGGCAGGCCAGGGGACAGTCGTTGCTTTCTTTGAAGCTTCTGGTCTCCTCAACACACTCCCGGCGAACAGACGCGACAGCATGGCTGCCACAATGGATCCAGTTAAGATTGGCGATGCCATAATGGCATTTGCTCTCAATGGACGCTTTCCAGAAGACGCCGACACCCTGCCGCCCGTCTCAGGCACCGACCTGCAGCCCGCCATTCACAGCCTGATTAAGGCAGGGGTAGAACTCGAGGTATGACGCCGCCGCTGGCCGCGAAGCACAACACAGGCTCATTGATCCATAGGCCGAGATACATCAAATAAATGAAGAAACGAAAGATGACGTCAGTGTCTGGGCCAAAAATGCGAAATCGCTTCAGGAAGACATCATTCGCTCCAAGACCATGGCGAACGAAATCACTCGCCAGTCCGAGGCGCCCGACGTATCCGGCGAAGCAATACTCGATGCAGAAGAAAAGGTCGAATTTATAAATCGCGAGGTCCAGTATAGCCAGCAATTGCACCAAGTTCTGCGCAGCATCAAGGGAGTCAATGCGCTGCTAATTGAGGCTGAGCAGGCGCTTGCCGAGAAGCGCATTTTGGAATCTCTTCGCTTTCTGGAGGAGTCACGGGCTGCCTTGGGCAATGTCAATGCAGCGCGTTCAAGTCGCGTCATGCGACTTCTCGACGTTCGTGCCTTTGAGCTAAAGTCGTCGGCCTACCAAGTCTTCAATCAAATATGGAAATCCATGGTCAGCGTTGACGTTGACTCGTGCAAAATCACCATTCGCGACACATCTGAAGATAGCAGCATGACCCTTGCAGATGCTTCCATCGGGCTGAAAGCATACAAGGAAGTTGACGAGCGCTTAGAACAGCTATGGCACAACCTCGACACGTCCATCGTCTCCCCCCGTATGGACTACCACGGCACCTCGTTAATGAGCATTTCTGCCACTGCCGACGAACTCAGCTTCTCCGGGCCAACAGATCACTCCATTGATAACCTGCTAACAGATCTCGAGACCGTCTTCTTGTTTGTTGCAAAGAAGCTTCCGGCTGATCTATTACCCAACTTCTCCAGCCAAATGGTTGCAGATGTAATACCGAAACTCATCGACGACTGGCTCGACAAGGCCGTACCGTCGTCACTTCAGAATATGGACACTTTTCAGCACGTCATCCAACGAACACGACAGTTCTGCACAGCATTGAACGAAAATGGATACACGGGCCTGGAACGTATCTCCACGTGGGCTGAACAGGCGCCCATGACTTGGCTTGGAAAATGTCGCGATACGGCCCTTGATAGTGTACGGAACAGATTTGCGGGCGGTATCGGAGACCCCAAGCAGGTTGTAAAGATTGAAAAGCACATGGTTACTGTTGCCGAAGGCAAGGAGCTTGCTACCACGGGCGCTGGCGCCGCGGCAGATACTGCCGATTGGAACGATGACTGGGGGTCTGCTTGGAACGAAGAAGAGCCAGCAGTCGAGGCGACTCAAGATACTGGGGATACAGCGATGGACGAAGATGACGGCGCCGACGCCTGGGGCGGTTGGGGAGAGGGTGCAGATGAAAAACAAGAGAGTACCAAGGCCGACACAGCCGGAGATGATGGCGCCGACGCTTGGGGATGGGATGACGATGCAGGTACTGAGCCTGGGCCAGGGCCAAGAGCCGTCCAGCCAAAGCCTGCTAGAGTGACCCCCAAGTCAGGGCTACAAGCGGGCGAAACGCGCGAGCTCATTCTCAAGGAAACATATAGCATCTCGTCCATGCCAGAGCCCGTTTTAGAACTCATTTTTTCGATACTGGACGATGGCTTGGCTCTAATAAGAGAGGATGGGGAGTACAGTCTCGTGGCTGGAACAGCACCAGGACTCTTTGGCCTGCCGACTTTTGCTTTGGCATTATTCAGAGCAATCTCGCCTCATTATTACTCTCTTGAAGTGGGAGGCAACATGTACGTGGACACAATATTTATGCAAGACGTTGACTAACAGCAGCAGGTATTTGTATAATGACGCAATGTATCTGGCTGAAAAGCTCGGGGAATACAGTGCCAGCTGGAAGGAACGTGAAGATATGACGCCTCGAGCAAAAGCCATGCTGCGCCTGGACAACGATATCAAGACGTTGCAGAGGTTTGCGAACCGCAGCTACGCCGCCGAAATGAGCATTCAACGGACGGTATTGCAAGATCTGTTGGGCGACTCGCAAAGCTTGCTGCAGCAGGACGAGATGGAGGGGGCTGTGGAAGCCGGGACAGTCCGCATACGAAGCATGGCCAGCACCTGGGAAACGATTCTCGCACGATCTGTGTGGTCCCAGGCTATTGGATCGCTCGTGGACACGCTGGCCACGCGTCTGATTGGCGACGTGCTCGAAATGAGCTCGATTGGTCAGGATGAAGCCTACAACATTGCCAAGCTCATCTCTGCGGCGACTGAGCTGGACGACCTCTTCCTGCCCAGCAAGCTCAGCGATACGGCGCCGACAGAGGACGAGGTGCCGGCGACGGCGCAGTACGCGCCAAGCTGGCTGCGTCTCAAGTACCTCGGCGAGGTGCTGCAGAGCAACCTGAACGAGGTCAAGTATCTGTGGTGCGACAGCGAGCTAAGTCTCTACTTTACGGTGGACGAGGTTGTGGATCTGATCAAGGCGAGCTTTGAGGAGAATGCAAGGACGCGTGATACGATTCACGAGATTCGAGCCAAGAAGCCGCTCTCTGCATAGGCATTCTTTTTCTTAATGTAGATGATGGTGTACGCTTAATGTTCCCAATCATGTGCATTCTGTGGCAATATAAAGTCTGGATAGATTGTACACGACAAAATTTGAGGACACTTTTTCCTTCTTTTTTCCAAGTAAGAAGTCTTTGAAACTGCGAGTACGAATAATGAGTCTGGGCGGCAAGGTAGTGCGGCGGGTGTACTACTTACCCCTACGGACAAGCATGACCTGATAACTAGAAAGAGAAGAAGAAAACCTCATCTGATAATAACAAGGTATGAATAACTACCACCTGAAGCTGAGAAGAGGGGGATGGGGGTTGCACAAGGCTGAGAATCGCGGCCGCATTGGCTTGGCGCATGTTGTCCTTTTGTCGCGGCGGGACATGACAGCTCGTGTTACACGGCATGGCTGTTTTTTATTTCTCACTTTATTGATTTATTGTATTCTTGGGGAATGGATAAGACCGCCTTTGTCTCTTTGCGGTCCTTTCTTTTGCATCAAAGGAAAATATGACACGTTTTTGTCTCTTTCCTTGACGGCTTCTCCTTCTTCACCGGCCGGTCCCCATGCAAGTGAGTTGTGACGTGTGCGTTGCCTTGTAAAGGCACCTCTTTTGTTTTACTTGAATCAGAATATGGAATAACATGGGGTAAACGGATCGTTGATCCAAAGGGAAATAAGAGCAGGAGATTGGGGAGCGGATATCCGAGGCTGGACGCCGAGGGTTGATTTTACGAATTGGAGGGTAACAATTTTGTTGTTGTCTCTGCTGGATGCTACTCCAACGGTCCGTCCAAACCCATCTGTGCGTTGCAGTCACGATGTAACAGGGATTGTTCACTGCCAATTGCGACCTGATAGTGGCCTTTTGCTAAGGCAACGCAACGCAATGCCTTGAGGGATAAAATGATATGCATGTGTTGTACAAAAAAAAAAGCCCAAGTTTGCGCGGGCAGCCCGTCGAGGGTACAGGACCGGACAAACTACTCCCTTGCTCATGATTTATTCCGGTTTCGTTTGGCTTTACGATCTGTGTAACAATTTCGGCGATGGGGGGGGGGGAAACCCGAATGCTGCATGCATAAAATTGCCTTGTATCCCTGGAGATAGGTGCGCATGAGTTATTGGCGTGAGCGGGAAATGAAAAAATGAGGTTTTTCTGACGGCCGCGTGGTATAATAATTGCCTGCACGTCGAGACCCTGGGCAACCAGAGCGAATATGCAGAAATAGCGTGTTTTCTGGGCAAAACTGCCCGCAAGCGAGGGAAAGCAAAATACTCGGCCATCATCCATCAGACCATTGATTTGATCGTTGTCGTTTGTGCGAAGCGACTTTTCCGGTGTTTGCAGGTTTCCAATTGCCACGTTGACGCAATGTGTTCAAGTTGACAGTAGCAATTGGCGCATGCAGGGGGGTCTGGAATGCGGTCTGCGTCTCAATTACGAGACTTGAGGATCACGCGACTCCCTTCCTCTTCTTTTTTGTTCCTCCTTCTTGACGGGATGCTCACGATGCCAACAACGCTTCCGTCGCAGGGGGGATCGAGGAGACCGTCTCGCTCGCAAGTGGTAGTATTGCACATGCGGTCCTTTGGCCTGACTGTAACGGCGGCCGTCAATTGAGCCAAAATTGCATGCAATTGGCCTGAAATGGACGCCCATTTCGGCCAAGGACAGCCCATGATGATCGCTTGCACGCCCCGCCTCTGCTCTTTTTCATGCCCGTGGTTCGTCACCTTGCATGGCAAAGGCCTACCCTAAAGCGCTGGGCCACAATCGTCGCCAGAGAAAAAGAGAGTGCAGCAGCGTTCATCGCGCAGCTACATGGGGGTGGGGAGGAAGGAAGGATGGCTGAGTTCCCTTGTCAATGTGCGAATTGAGTTGTGATCGGTGGGCTTCGCCAACAGTTGCATCGCTCAGTTGAGGCGAGTTGCCAGCGTCCACCAGCAGGACAGCAGTCCGCTGCAGAATGCATGGAGGAGGGGGGGGAGGAAGTGACGAGGTCGCCAACTGCGGCTTTGCCGATAAATTAAACCAGGGTCTCCCGGTCGTCGATGAAGCGAGTCTCACTCCCTTGTCCGAATTTCAGCCATTTCAAGACTTGCAGACAAGACCTGCACGGTGCCATGTGCCTCTGAAGAAGGCAAACACGCAACGTCTTGCTTTGCTTACATGAGGAGGAGCCCTGTTTTGCCTGCGCTCATCTGACCCATTGCTTATCTTGGCCAAGGTCGTCGGCCAGGCACAACGGGCTGACTAGTTAGTGTGGCCGGAGTCATTGAGCAACTACAATCCAAATAGCACCAAGAGCCCAGGCAAGGGAAGCGCCACGAGGGGAGCCGCAGAGCTCTATCACAGCGTGATGCAGGTTGATAATGCGCGCAAGTCACACGATGTGGACGTCAAGTGTGTTGCTGGCAACATCAGAGCCAGACAACTGCTGAATAGAATCCAGCCCAGACATTTGCTGAACAGAGCCCAACCTAGACATTCGGTGTCTTGGACGGACATCTGCTTTTGATACGGGACATGAAGCTTTTCGCGGGGTTGGGGGACTGCATTCGAGGCTACTGTAGTCATGACTGCATGCTGCACGAGTAAGTAGGACATATGCAAGGCCTACTTAGGCTGCATGGAGAAGGGGGGGCGTCAATGATGGTATCTGTCAGCCAGGGAGAAAAGCAGCCCGAGGCTGTCATGGCGGCGCGATTGCACATTTGTGCCCAATGAACCAGGCCACGTAGGTACGGGATTAGACAACCTCCCCCCCGCACGCGGGGATGGAAGGGACATGACCAAGACTTTTTTGGAGGTCGATCTGAGGTGTAAAGAGGCTGAGATGGGGGTTTCGCTGTGCAATTTTCGGTGGAAGAGGAAAAGGCGATACGCTGAGACTAGTCATCCATGGCGCTGCTCACAAGGCTCAGCTGGATTGATGATGTTTAGTTAGCGGCCCTTGTCGGTTGGAGGCGGAGGGAGCAGGGGGCGAGAGGATAATGATGTATGATGATGGTGATGAGGGTGACGATGGTGACGATGATGGTAATGAAGATGATGATGCTGCAGCGCATACATGCATGCATTGGCAAATTTCTTTCAACGGTATCCGTAGTTGCTCGTTATTTTGTTGCAGAAAGTTACTGCTGGTTGTCTCGCTGCGCGCATCTCATCATCCTTGCTCCAACGGCCATGTCAAAAGACAAAAACACATCATCACGCGTCCAAAAAGGTTCAGCCTTGACAACGTCAAGCCACCAAAAAAAGAGGCCGACGGTGACAGGGGAGCCGTGGGCGCTAGAAACGGGCATACCCGTTGGCCGAGACAGCGGCGCTTTCTGTCTTCCTCTCTCTCTCGCCCTCTCCTTCGCCCCGAGTATGAACCGAGGGGCAGATATCAGAAATGACAAAAAGAAAGGGGTTCTTCTTGAATTAGAACACGAAAATGAAGCATGTCGCGTGTTCATCATGGAAGTAAAAGCGACAAAAAAAAAAAAAAAAGAAAAAAAAAAGAAAAGGAAGGAGAGAAAGACAAACAAGCAGGGCTACAGTTTTCGTCGAGGCGGCCGCGGCGGGGGGGCCTGCGCTCTTGATGAGGCGAGCCACGTGTACTGGTATAAGCCGGGAGTGGGACAAGGGGGGAAAAGAGAAGAGAAGGCTTTGCAGCGAGAAACTACCAGTACGAACATTACCAAAAAAAAAAAA
>JAPFSE010000443.1:0-27731 GCA_030777785.1 Beauveria caledonica | reverse complement strand
TTGTGTGTATGTGTGTGTGTGTCGACCTTGCATAACGTAGTACTGCCTGGCTGCCACATAAAATACAGGCACCGCGCAAAGAGATGATGTGCCTGTCTTGCAGACAAGGGAACAAGCCTGGAAGAAAAGCCAGCCGGTATGCTGAGAAATTGTCAGCATGTCCCAGAAATTCAGGCCATGCACATTCAACTCGCGCCCCTGCCTGTTCTTGTCTCTTTTCTCCCGGCCAAGTCATCAGGTCTTTTAGTATCAGCATGTAGGGGTTCACAACTGGTCAAGATTTCGTTTGGCCTGTTCCAGTCCTTTATCAAAATCCCTGCAGTAGAGCCATCTTGGCCGATAACTATGCAACAACCCCCAGCCTCGCCCTAGCTGGACTGCCACCACATCCTCGCACCCCGATACCACCTCGCTTTCCCTGCTGGATGGATGGCTGAAATAGCGGTACTTGGCTTTTTAACCCGTCTTCAACGAGTCCTCATTGGGGGTATTATCGGAGATCCCGGCATGGCACAGGCAAGCCATGCGCACTTGTTGTCCTCTTGATTGGCCCTGTCTCTTTCGCCCACGGCCTTGGTCCTCTTCTTACCAGGTGTCAGGTCCATGAATTTGCCCCTCCCCCGCCAAGCAGACGCTGCGGTGACGTCTCTCGTCTTTGTGCATAGTCATGGTCGGCGCGCCGTCTAGAGACCCGCGTAGGTACAGCCTGTCTCGCTTTACAGGGCATCAGATTGACAACTGCACGGGAAGCTTGCATGTTTCCTAGTAGCAGAGACAGACATGACAAAGGGGGAATGATGTGTCTGGCCAAGCTTTTCCTCTTCTTCTTCTTCTTCTTCTTCTTCTTCTTCTTCTTCTCTTCTTGCACCGCATATCAATGCCATTGACAGTCCACCACCCACCAAAAATGGCCACACCCAAAGCCGCCTCACTAGTTACCACCGACTACCGTAGCGTTTTTGCTGGGATGCCCGCCTTTTTTTTGTGTGTTAACACGACGCACACCGCTCCCACGGACCTGGGATTCAGGCCTCAAAAAAACGTCACTAGCCTGGGCGAGTTGTCGGGGGTGTGAGACCTTTGGGCAGACAAGCCGGTCGCACCCGGGTTGTCTATCTTTTTCTTCACGGCGTAAAGTAGTATCAACAGGACACCATGAAAAGGACGGGCCGAGGATGAAGGTAATTGGAAAGATGAAATAATAATAAAAAAAAAAAAAGACGGCAGTAGCTCACCGATGCAAATGCACGGCATATCAACAATGATGACCTGCATTGACCAGTTCGTCCAGCCAGCATTATCGACACGATAGTGAATGAGCTGCAGAGGGATGGATTGGAAGGGGGGGGGGGGCCGTCAGCCAAAAAGCAAGTATGTGTTGTCTGCCCTCTCTGCGCCGCGGCCCAGACACTTGGTACCCTAGGGGCCAACAAAGCGAACCACGAAGAAAACAAATGTCACGCAAAAGGAGAAAAGCGTAGCGTGGTTTCTGGCTGATTCAGTAATTATGTATCACTCTTTGTTCAATTGATGGGGGTCGATGCCCGGCCGCCCCGAGCGTATAGTTTGTACAACAAGTCCGTCGTTGTGCAACGTGTACTGCACAAGTCTCACAGCCCGCACCCCCAATGGCCGGCAAGTACATCATGGATATGTACACGATAGGACAACAACGTCGATTTGCTCCTTCTTTTCTTCTTGCCTCGATGAACACCTTCTCTGCCATCCCTCCTCGTTATTCATGTAGATGCAATGCATGCCGCGCTTCCCCGTCAGACATGCCGCCGTTATGGCCCATTATACGCCATGTATGACATGGTGTGTCCATCCAGCTCGCAGCGTGCATATGCCACGACAATGCGCAGTTGACGATGCAGTAAACGGTCAAGCCGATTTTGTATACGGGGCACTAGTCTCGTACTTGTCGGTGTGCAAGTGTCGTCGGGGACCTGTTTACAAATCAATAAGCCCTTGGCACTGCTTCACCCGCCTCAAAATGGGAAAGAAATAAAGAAGAGGGGCGCATCGTTTGACAAGAACATCATTTTCTATCTAATGCGAATGGTATATAGCCATGCCGTGGAGAACTTGAAAGGAAAACAAAAACCGTAAACGCCAGTCATGCAGCGGGCACGCGTCTCCCTCGCCCAAGATTGATATTGCATCAACATCTTCCCAAAAACCGCGAGTGGAGTGTTTGCCATGAGAAAAAAAATGTGAAAAGTGTACGAGGCAAATGAAACGGACCACGACGTTTTGAAAACAGCGTTCCGTGCTGTCGCTCTCTTCATCAAGACATATTTGGCTCTTCGCAACCAAGAAACAAGGACGAGACAGGGACCAATGAAAACAAGTCACGAGGCTGAAGAGTGAACAGGATTGAAAGCGTCTAGCCAAACACCTTGAGGAACCCATAAATGCCCAGACCGCTGAGGACAGGAATCGTCAGGTTGTCGTCCCAGCCGAAAATATCCACCACCTCGCTCGCCGAGGCGACGACACCCGACACGAGCGACATGACGCCGAGCGCCAGCGAGCCCGTAATGGACCAGTCGCCGCGGTTCTCCTCACCCACGAGCGCCGCAGGCAGGGCCAGCACGTTTTTAAACATGAAGCCCTCGTCGCCGGGCATGGGCCCAACCGTGGGCACGAGCCAGCCGTAGAAAAAGACCGACGTGGCGACGCCCACGGCAAAGGCCGCGAGCGACCCGGCGAGCGACTTGCCACGGCGCAGGCGGATGGTGTAGCGGCCCCAGAGGCGGCCAAAGGTGCTAGCGGCCGTGTCGCACCAGCTGAGGAGCAGTACGCTCATGACGCCGACGTCCTTGGGAAGGGCGTAGAGCACGGACCACGCACCGAGCAGGTACCAGATGACGCCGTTGTAACCAGCGTACTCGGTCTCGCGCATAAGGGCCCCGAGTGCGCGTACGTACAGCCGGTTGACGGGCGCGAAGCGGTGCCGCAAGAGGTCCGTCGCCGCCACGGGCACCAGCGCCGTCATGAGGTACGGCGCCACCGCGCTCGTCTGCGTGCCCGTCGTGTACAACCACACAACGAAGAAGCCGATCGACACGTGCAGCGCCTTGCGCGGCACCTCGTGCTTGTGCACAAACGTCTTAAAGTGCCGATGGATCGGGATCAGCCCCAGCGGGCTGCGGCTGCGGCTCAGGTCGCGCCAGCTCCAGCCGCCGGCTGCCGGCGGTGCCAGAAAGGCTCCGTTAATCTGCGCAGGACCGCCGGTCGTCGTCTTCGTCGTAGACGTGCCGTGGGGTGGCGAGGCTGTCGTCGTCGTCGTCGTGGGGGGCTCGGTGATGCGCGGTGTCATGCGCGAGAGTTTGTCGGGGTCGACGGGCGAGCGGCTGCGTGTGCGCGATTTGCGCTTACCAGGCACGCTATCAGCATCAGACGACGAGTCGTGCGCTGACTGGTTGTGAGAAGAGGAAGTCGGCAACGCGTTGCGGCGGCGCGCGCCCGAGCGGGTGCGCGGCGCCGTGTACTCCTCCTCGACGTCGTCGGAGGGCTCGGCAACGCGGGATGGCGTGTTGGTGCTCGACGTGGAAGTCGCGCCGGCGGCTTTGCGGCGGAGCGACATGGTGAATGCTATGGGAGGCAGAGGCGAGCAGGAGATGGGGCCGGCGAGGATGCGTCGAAGCGAGGGAAAGGACGACGGCCAGATGGGCGGACAGCACGTCGTCAGGTTGTGGTCGGCGCCGGTGATGTTGCTGGGAGGAGGCTGATGCGGGGAGGAGCGTGCGGTAGGGAGGTCGTGGGAGTGCAGCGAAAAGAGTGACCAGGACGGTGTCGTCGCGTGACGAGGTGTATTGTTGGGGCCAACGACCGGAGCGATGATGGTGGTGTCGTTGTCTCCGACAGTCATGGGCGCCAGGGTTGACGTGTGGAGGCGCGCTTGCTCCAGAGATGGAAACCTCTACTGCGCTCCGCGGAGACAAAGTGAGGGATGAATAGGTCTCGACTCTGTACAGGCGAGCGAATACTCTATCGGGACGAAATGGCTCGAGACCGAAATCTTGTTGGCGCAAAAGGTACTGACGGGGGGTAAATAAGAAGCCACGTTGGAGAGGCAGATTTTGGCGGCCGGCAAGGTTTTCCCCTAAAGTAATCCTAATCCTGGTTGGCCCAGCGCTCCGAAGGTGCCGTTAGACCCGCCCCCGGCTTTGGGCGGGTTGAGAAACATGATGCATGTGACAGGCGAATGTTGGGAGGGCAGACGGCAGAGTACCGAGAGTTGATGTATTTGAAAATGCGGCAAGTTGTTTCTCTTGTTGAGATATATTGATGCCTTGATTTGCATTGGTACACTGTCGCAGCTGCATCAATCTGCGTCAAAATTCAGGGACCTACCTATGTACCTAGCTGGCAGCAGAGGCAGGCGCTGCATTAGGTCATAACAGGATGCACATTACAGCTGAATGAAAAATGTACAAGAATACCCAAACATAGCTCATCGTAAAGAGAATATATCTCTATCAATATTCTTTATGTGAAGCCCATATTCATTGCGAAAATCACTGCCCTTGTGATATCTACAGTGTAAACAATTCCCGTCAACGCCCACGTGTCAATGAGAAGCCCTGTATTTCCTGTCTTGTCCCACCAAGCCCCCTGTAAGCCAGGTCACACCTGTACATATAGCACCCTGTTAAAAGTACATGCCTTTTTCATGACCCGCCGCACGTGCTGATATGATTAAGATTTTCTGAAGATCGGCCGCCGTTGCAACTTTTTTTCCCCCAAGACTGAGCTGTAGGTCGAATCGCCTCTGCCAATCCTCAGAACCCCAATTTCTGTACATTTTCCTCTTCGTCGGGAACTGGGATTCAACATGGCCCCAGGCAAGGTGCAAGCCAAGAAGGACCCGAGGGCCTGGAGCAGCCTGTCGCCTGCTCTGTCGCCCTGGATCCTGGATGCCGTCTCGGCCATGGGCTTTGCGCGCATGACGCCGGTGCAGGCCGCGACCATGCCGCACTTTCTCGGCAACAAAGACGTCGTCGTCGAGGTACGGCACCATTCGCGCTTCTACTCCTCCCGCACTACACACACTAATATGTCCAGGCCGTCACCGGCTCCGGCAAAACCCTCGCATTTCTGCTGCCCCTCGTCGAGCGCCTCCTCCGACAAGATGAGCCCACGAAGCGACACCACGTCGGCGCCATCATCGTCTCGCCGACCCGCGAACTCGCCGCCCAGATCCACACCGTCCTGCTGTCTCTCCTTGAGTTTCACGCGCCCTCGGCCGAAATCCTGCCCTTCCTCGCTCAGGATGACGAGAAGCGGCCCGCCACCGCCGCGCCCGTTGTCGTGCCCCAGCTGTTGGTCGGCGGCACCACCACCACGGCCCAGGACCTCGCCTACTTTATGCGCCATAGCCCCAACCTCCTCATCGCCTCGCCGGGCCGTCTCGTCGAGTTGCTGTCGTCGCCGCACGTGCACTGTCCACAGTCCACGTTCGAGTCACTCGTCCTCGACGAGGCCGACCGCCTACTTGACCTCGGCTTCAAGCAGGACCTGCAAGACATTCTGTCGCACCTACCGAAACAGCGCCGTACCGGTCTCTTCAGTGCAAGCGTCAGCGAAGCTGTCAGTGAAATCATCCGCGTCGGCTTACGGAATCCCGTCAAGATCGAGGTCAAGGTCAAAATGAAGGACGGCGGCATTCTCGAAGATCGCAGGACGCCAGCAAGTTTGCAAATGACCTACATGATCCAGCCCGCCAGCCACAAGTTGCCGGCGCTGGCTCAATTATTGCAAAAACTACCCATCATGCCCCAGAGAAGCATTGTCTTTTTGTCTACATGCGCTGCCGTCGACTACTTCCAACATACACTGCCCAAAATCTTGCCCAAGGGCGTATCATTAGTACCGCTGCATGGCAAGCACCCAGCCAACGTGCGCGAAAAGAATTTCAAGAGATTTCTCTCCTCCGTATCACCGACTCTCCTCATCACAACCGATCTAGCCGCGCGCGGTCTAGACATTCCCCAAGTCGACCTTGTCGTTCAGATCGACGCACCCTCCGACCCCAAAGTCTTTATTCACCGCTGTGGCCGCGCCGGCCGCGCCGGCCGCAAAGGTCTTGCCGTCCTGATGCTGCACCCCGGCCGTGAGGAAGACTATATACGATTCCTCGATGTCCGCAAGACGCCCATACACGAGCTCACGCGGCCCTCCGTCTCCGTCTCCGCATCCGATGCGCAAGCCGCGACGGAGCAGTTCCGCAGCCTCCTGCGTGACGACCGCGCCATCCACGACAAGGCGCAAAAGGCCTTTGTCAGCTGGGTACGCAGCTACAACGCCCACCAGGCCGCGTCCATCTTCCGCGCCGCCGATCTCGACTGGGCGGACCTCGGCGCCGCGTGGGGCCTGCTGCGGCTGCCGCGCATGCCGGAGCTCAAGAAGTGGGACGGCGACAAGATGCTCGGCGTGACGGTGGACTGGGACAACTTTGCATACAAGGACAAGGCGCGGGAAAAGGCCCGTTTGGAGGAACTGGCCGAGGAGCGCAGCAGCGGCGGCGCGACCGCGGAAAAGGCGGCGGCCGAGGCGAGGAAGAAGCGCAAAAACAATGCGGCGTGGAGCGGCCGCGCCGAGCAGGAAGAGGGGCGCGAGGAGCGCAGGGAGAAGCGCAGGAAGAAGCGCGAGGCGGAGCGCGCGGCCAACATGACGGCCGAGGAAAAGAGCCAGGACGCGGAGCTGCAGGACCTGCTGCGCCAGGTACGCGAGCAGAACCGCGCAAAGAGGGAGGCGGAGAAGGCTATCAAGGCCAAGGATAAGGAGGATTCATTCGAGGGCTTTGACGACTAGCGATGTACATGAACAAATGGATGCATATACCCATGATCAGCCGTCCAGCTGTGGTGATGTTTTGGGTGTCTCGGAGCTTCGAGAACGGTGCTGCCACTGTCACCTCGATATTCTCTTCATCTATGGCCACTCGAAGAAGGGTCAGTATATGCTTGACAAGATGCGTTGTAGACACAAAGACGATGCGTGAGGCTCTGAAACGCGAGCCTTGGTTGGTTCGCCGCTTACCCCCCGTGCTCGGAGGCGGCACAGCCAAAAGCGGTTGATTGTCTCAACCGTCCCAACTTTTGTCGAATGTCGGCCTCCATTTCCCCCCTAAACCAACCGCATCGTTCTCTAATATACCCCGTCTTGTTGGTTACGGCCCCCGTGCCTAAACGCGCCGTCTACATCCCCACGCCTTTGGAGCCCCGAATCTGGGTCGCCCAAGTTCAAATCTTCACCACGAACGCCACGTTGCGATGAGGCCCGCGTCGTGATGACGCGCAAGCAGCAGCACTACTTAGGGGTTCAAGCTTCTGGGAGCTGTCTACATGCGCATTGTTGTGCCAAGCGAAAGCTGGGCGTCCAGTTCATGCGCCTGCGACGGGGGCCCATGCTCAAGGCCACGCGTTGCGCATCCATCTTCTCGAATTAGGACAGCGAGTGCCAAGTGTTTTTTTTTTTTCCGCAACTCGAACTTGTTGTGGAAGTAGCAAGGCTATGCTGGTCGCATCAAGTGGATCTCCTTCCACTGGTCTCCTCCTTTACATTGAAAGTGCAGAGGGGCAGAATCTGGCAGCTCGCGTATCGACTCTTACATACTCAGGGGGTCGAAGGGCGTACTGGATAGTGGGTGGCGGAGTTGGGATGACTATTTGCTGCGTTTTGACAGATGACTAGTTCCTCTATTTTTGGACGGGTTTCAAGGGACCCAAGGTCCGAGGGCTTGCAAGGAATCAACTATGTTGGCACTTGGTCGACCCGTGTGTGATAGTGATTACAGGCATTTCATTCAGCGTCTCATTTTGCATGCTCTTCTTTTTCTTTTCTGCTGCATTTCCTGAGTGTTGTCGCCTGCAAAGCTCTTGACCCTCGCTGTGCATCTCAGTCGAACTCAACAGTTGCCGGATATGGCTTGCAAAGGACCCAATACGGATCGAACAAATGACGCGTGAGCAGCCCAACCTTCCCGTGGCTTATCCTATTACAATACCTATAGTCAATGAGTTACCTCTTGCATCACATCACGTTGCACAGCCCTACGCTGACGTACGTAGTAATGGAAGCCATTCCAAGCCCTGCTCTGAGCAACGCGCTCGTATCAGCCCTACTGCCTCTCCCGTACCGTTTTCAAAGAGTCGGATTCTCCTCGCATTACATACGTACACCTCTCACATCCCGGTCCACGCTACCCTTGAATATTGATTGCCTGCCGCCATAAGACGTGGGGCGGCGGCTTCGCCTTGTTCAACGGGAATGCAGATCATTCGAAGTCAGAGAAGCCCGCATGCTGACAGAGCTCGGATTCAATACACAAATTGCTCTGCAGAAAAAGAAAAGAAACCCCCTTCCATCTTCCATGTCGCAGGCAATAAATAAGCTCGGATCCTGCCGTGGCTGTGCAAGCCCATCTGGCTCTGTGCGACAATTTAGGTTTTGGTTTTAACAGATGCGCGTATTCAGGTGCGGCTGACGGCGCCGCACCACTATTTTTAAATGGGTATAATGTATATTACGCGTATTCATGGCTGTTTGACGGGTTTAATCTCTACCATGGGCTTTGCTGATTGGAGCTCGCTTCGCTATCGTTCCCGCCAACCCTGGATCCGTTGCAACTCGCGTGTTCACGGACCGTGCCTGAGATCGTGGCATGGCCATGGCACGGTTTCCAAACATGTGGGATTTTCAGACAACGTTGTGGATTCGCGTAAGCTTATGTGTACTGTGCCTGGCAGTTTGTTTCCAAAGTCCTGGTACATAAGCACGGTGGTAGGACGGCGACGTACACCAAGGTGATAACCATCCATCTACCTGCAGCAAGTGACTCGACAAAGCTTCTTTGTCAGTGTAGTTTGACTCTTCTTCATCTTTCGACGATTGCATCCTCAGGGGACGAAATGCCAGAGCTCAAGCCATACAAGGGCGCATACTACCTCTGGGACTATGTTCCCTCACTGCCAGCTGCCATTGTGGCCATTGTCCTTTTTGGTCTTCTCACATCGGGCGTCGTATGGCGCAGCATATCGACACGGACTCGATTCGCCATTCCCTTTGCCATTGGAGGACTGTGTGCGTCTCCCCTCCCACGGGAACCCCTCCATCGCCCGTCCGCTGACAGTTGCTCCAGTCGAGCTCATAGGTTACATTGCGCGCGCCGCCGCCCCCGACAAGACGGACAACCTCATTATCTATATCCTGCAGAGCGTCTTTGTCCTCGTCGCGCCCGCGCTATTTGCCGCGTCCATCTACATGGTGCTTAGCCGGCTGGCGCGCAGCATTCACGGAGAGCGGCACCTCGTCATCCCCCCGCGGTGGCTCACGCGCGTCTTTGTCTTCGGCGACGTCTTTTCCTTTTTCGTGCAGTCGGCTGGTGGTGGCCTCATGGCGTCGGACAGCTTCTCCAAGACGACGGCGCAGAATATTATCCTCGCGGGCTTGTTGATCCAGATTGTGCTGTTTGGGCTTTTTGCCGTGACGGCGGTCATCTTTCATGTGCGGATGCGTCGCTGGCCGTCTGCCGCGAGTGCCGGCAGCGGGGGTGGTGCTATTCCCTGGGAGCGTATCCTTTTCATGATGTACACGGCCAGTGTGCTCATCATGATACGGTCCGTCTTCCGCGTGGTCGAGTACATCATGGGTAAGGATGGCTACCTGCTCACGCACGAATGGACGCTGTACGTGTTTGACGCGCTGCTCATGGTGCTCACCATGGCCGTCTTTGTTTGGTGGTATCCGGGGCGGTTGACGGCACCGCCGCACGCGTGGGAGAATGTCGAGGACGGCATCAACGACTCACGCCTGCGGCTGGGCGCGGGGGGCGAGTACTCGTCGCGCGCGTCGTCGAAGGGGCTGCAAAAGTAAGCACATGGGAGCAGGCATTGCATTGCATCTTGGGCGTCATGGCGGTTCATTATTTCTCTTTTCAGTGATAGACTGGGCGTATCGGTATAAATAGAAGCGGCAAAGATGTAGTCGCAAGTGACATTACACGAGGCTGCCTTGAAAGATGTGCATGCTGCGGAGTTTGCATTGGCCGGCCATGGCACTCTTTCCAGCCCTCCGCAACCATGGCCAGGACGGAGACGCTTGTGCGTGCGGTCGGACGGGATTGATCGAGCTGGTTCAAGTCGGGATGGATAATAGAGCCTGTTCGTTCCGTTAGCCTGATGATGCATTTTGGAAGGGGGGGGGCGAAGCACAATGTCGGGGTCTTGATGGACTCCGCGCGCGCCCGCGCGTCGCCCGCCAGTCGGAGTTGCTGGCGGAAAGACCATGCAGCGCACGAAAGCTAAGTATTCGAGGAGGGGAAGGTAAAACTACTATTGGTTCGCTAGTCAGTAGCAAGCCAACCGAATATGCCGAGTTTCTTGATGGGTTTTCCCTTGTTCAAGCCACTTCATCAGGCTCTCGATATAGAATTTTGCACATCTTGTTGTACCTGACAGGGCTAGATCCCGTGCCCAAACAAGAGACTCGCTTCTCTTTATTGCTCGCAACTCTTCTCCCCTTTCGAACTGCCCGTGAGAATTCATCTCTGCATCTGCCACAATCTTGCGCCTCGCGAGACACACTAGGCCCTACGCACATGTCCCCATGAAAACGAGATTGATTACCATAAAAAACTTGTCTGTCGCTGTCACGGCCGCCATTGGTCCACCGGGACTCGAGTACTGCGAAAAGTGAGGCAGACCGTCAGGGAACGAATTCGACATTGACCATGCTGTGGTAACGGGAAATGTTCCGATCCTCAACGCCCGCCACATCGCCAGGAATTCAGAACCATCTGCCGCCACCACACCCAGACCATGTCTCATCAAGACTCGGTAGGCGGCACAGTAGCTGCGTCCGCTACCGACCCCAGATCAACCCCATCGGCCGCCGCCATAACATCAGATTCACTATCCGCCTTTGACGCCGCAGCCAACAAGACGCGCCGCTCCCATCGCAAGTCGCGCAACGGTTGCGCCGAGTGCAAGCGTCGCCACATCCGCTGCGATGAGCACCGTCCGGTCTGCTCCAACTGCGTGAGCGCAGACCGCGCATGCGTCTTCCCGCGCGTCCTGGCTGCCGGCACCCCAGCGCCAACACCCAACGGCGGCGTCTCCAAGCCCGCAACGTCGACAGCGAATGGCTCTCGTCGTCGCCATCATGTTGCTGCTGCTGCGGCTGCCGCCGCCGCCACATCGCCTCATCATCTCCCCAGCCCCTGCATCGCCCCCAGCACGCCCTCGCCTCGCCATGACATGTCCTGGGAGGAAGTGTCTGGTCCTTTGCCACGGCCCAACCCACCCACGGCCTCGCACCAATTCCGCCGCAGCAACTACGTCTATTACCCGGGTACGACCACCAGCATGGACACCACCACCGCCGCCGCGCCGCCCACGCCGCATGCCAGCCTTGACCCCGACCTGTCTGCCTCGGCGTCCATCTACACGCCCTTTCACCTACAGCTGTTTCATCACATTAACACGGTGATGCTGCCGGATCCGGGGGTAAATACCAGCAACCATCTGAAGCAGTTTGTTGATATTGCCATGCGACACGCTGTCGATGCGCCGTACCTGATCAACGAGTTACTCGCCATTGCCGCCATGCACATGGCGACTCAAAAGGAGCAACAGCTATGTCAGCAGCAGCAGCAGCAGCAGAATCAACATCAGAACCCCGACAGCGGTGGCGGCGGCAGCAGCCCCTCCAATACTCCCGTCTCGACATCCGCTCCCTCGTACGCCGTGCTGCCGCCTATTCTGCCGCCGCACGGCTCACCATCATCAACATCCTCGCCAGCCTCCCTGCCCTCCATCACCACCACCACGCCCTCCTCCTCTAGCTTCCCGACCAATCCCTTCATCACCAATCTACGCCATCAAGCCACGGAACTGCAGACCCGCGCCGTCGCCAACTTCACCCGCCTCACCGCACACTTGCCCCCCGACGACACCGCCTCCTGCATCCCACGCTTCCTCTTCTCCTCGACGCTCTCCATGCACTCGCTCGCCGACTCGCTCGCCGAGTTGCGCGCCGCCAATGCCGACTTTCACGGCTTCATCGACCGCTTCGTCGACTGCTTCAACCTCTATCGCGGCATCCGCGCCGTCATCTACCCGACCTGGCAGTTCCTCTCCGACTCGGAGCTTCGCCCCTTGCTCGAAGTCACCCGCGAGGCCAACCTCGGCATCGTCGAGCGCGGCCACGAGTGCGCGCCCCTGCACGACCTCCTCCGCCACTCCGACCTCGCCCCCGCCAGCCTCGAAGCCTGCCGCGTCGCCGTCGACAAGCTCCAGTGGGCCTTTGACCTTCACAACAACCTCGCCCCGGGCAGCGGTCAGCATGCCGTCTCGGCCTTTTCCGTCATTGTCTCGGCCGAGTACGTCGACGTCCTCCGCAAGCACAGGCCCGAGGCCCTCATCATCCTCTCCTACTTTGCCGTCTTGCTCCATCGCTGCCGCCACTTTTGGATCTTTCAAAACTCGGGCGCCTGCATGATCAGAGCCATTGCCAACCACATTGGCTCCTACTGGCGAGATGCCATGGCCTGGCCACTGCAAGTCGTTGAAACAGAATACTGCTAGCCACTTTTTTTTTTTTTTTTTTTTGCTTATATGGGGGAGAAACGGCGTTTTGCTATCTACATCTTTCTTGTAAACATATACCATATACCAACCATTATTTAGGTAGCCTTTTAACCATTTTCCATTTACTTGCCAAGCTTGACAAGACATTTGCCAACATAATGCTCTTTTGCACGGTTTGAATCTTTAGATTTTTGCAAGAGACATCTACATGATTACCATGTCTAAACTACTTTTCATCTCAGTCCTTGCGCTTCCCCGTCGCCCTCTCAAAGACTGCTGCTACACCTCGTCTACAATAGGCAAATAGTCTACATTGAGCGACATCTTCATCAGGTAGATGAGATGCCTCGACCAGGCCTGTTTGTTGTTTTTTGCAGGCAAAAATATGCCATGGAGACTAATCAAATCCTTTCTGCCCTTGTCGGTATCATCACAACTAGAAAGGAAATTAGAGAAAAAAAAATGAACTCAAAAAAGAAATCGACTGCAAACCACCGCGTGGTTAGGGGGAAAAAAGGTCATCGTGTTGTCGCATCGACCCTTCTTTTACGCCTCAAAGTCCATAAAACTCCCAGCCGTCTCCGCTCGTGCCCTCGTCGAGCCGGCCTGCTTGCTTCGGGGCATACTCGGATCGAAGTTCTTCACCCAGTCACAGCTCTTCGTCGTCCAGCTCCGACGGCTTCAGCAGACCGCCAACCTTTTGTCGTCTCTCCATGTCGGCGGCCTTGGCATCACGTTCTTGCTGCTCTTTTTCCACAATAAAGAGCTCCGCGTTGTCACCGGCAAATTCCTTGAGCGATATGAGAAAGTCTCGCAAGTTCAGACGGAACTTGTCGTACTGCGTGTTTAGGCTAAAGAGACCCTCGACAAAGTTTGTAATCTGGGCACTGTGTAAAATATTAGCATCGTCTTCCAAGTAAGAGGGCTTACTGCACTTACGCCTGCAAGTTGGGGAAGGCTCTCTGCAGAAGTTGAGCAACCGAGTTGCCCAAAAATTCCCTATTGCTGGTTCCCACTTGAGCCTGACCCTCGGTGTAGATGGGACCTTGGATCTTGGGCTGGCTGCCATCACCGGGTTGGATGTAGTAGAACAGCTTCATCAGCAGCATAGACTGTGTCTTGAAGCCTGCTTTGTGGTCATTGTCAGTGACTACGAAAAGCACGTCCTGAAGAATCGTCACAAAGAAACGCTGGAAGAAAGCATTGGCGGTGGCAGTATCTGTCTTTTCAGCAATGTTGGTGATGAGCTCCAGGCACATGTTGAGGCCAGCGGCTTCCACATCGCGATTGTCGTGCTTGAATGCCCACGAGCACGAGTCAATGACAAACTTGAACTGGTTGTTGTCGAGCTTGAGCAGAGCAGGAAAGCAATGCAGATTAATAGCACGAAGCAGGTTGAAGAATTCGACACGGTGCTCGGGAAACTCGGAAAAGTCCTTGTTGATCATCTCCAGAGTGCACTCAAAGACGTTCTCCATAATGGTGGGGACCTGGTCTTCCATCAGATTGGAGAGCTTGGTAATCACAACGGACATGGCCTTGAGAACTTCGGCATCGCGGGCACCAGGGACGTTGCGATTATAGTCAATCAAGACAGAATCAAGCAGCGGGGGAATCATCTGGGCACGAACAGCTTGGAGGTCCTCGGCCTTGTCGATATACGTCTCAACAAGCTTGAGAATCTCCTTTTTGATGGTGCGGAGACCGCGAACCTTGGGCATCTTGGTGGCGAGTTCACCGTCGCGCTGAACAGCTTCGGATATTAATGTACTGGTGGCGCGGTACATCTGGAGCATGTCATGATAAATGCGACCAATCTGGGGGTAAAAGTATGGTCCGATAGAAGTGCATGCCGACACATTTGTCTTCATGATGTTCCCGATGACCTTGATGGTTTCCGAGTCCTGCAGAATCGAGGGGTTCAAGGTAGCTTGCTTGATAATCTCGTCCCAGGCAGCATTGGGGATGCTCATCAGATCAGCAAGGAGACGCTCCTGCTGATGCTTGTTACCTTGGGCAGCGACCATGTAGCCACAGGCCTCGTAAAACGTGTGCACTTGCTGAGGAGTCAGGTCACAAGTTATGCGGCCCATGTTACGGACAATCTCCTCGATGAATGGCTCCTGTTCCATGGGCTGCAGAGCGACAAAGTGGCGTCTGCATTGCCGCGCAATCTTGATGAAAGTATCGCAAGCCATGTCCTGTACACCCTCATGGGACTCGTGCATGAACTCAAACAGCTTGTTCACAACTGTCTTGAGAAACTTCCAGTGAGCCTTGAGGAAGCGAGGGTACTGGCCAACGATGTACATAATATTACTGGCGACAACCGCCTTGTTGTCCTTGCCGCGCTTCATCTCGGTGAGACCAAGGAGATCCTTGATGACAGTGACGAGAAATCGCTTCTCCGTCTCTTCGTTCATGGCCAGCGAAATAGAGCCAATGGCCCAGCAGAGAACATTGCAGTTGTGCCACGACCACTCGGTGCCATCGACCTGGCGCGCCAACTTCTCAGTCATGATATTTTCGGTATCAACCACGTCTAAGTGGGTAAGGTAGACCAGACATTCGCGGATGGTCTTATATAGCTGAACAGTGTCGCTCTCCTTTACGAATTCACGAACAATTTCACCCTCGTCATTTTCAACAATCAAGACTTCCTCGGGGCGGACCATTTTCTCGATCATGACGACTCGCAGGTTCGACAGCACCTCGTTGTACTTGTGTTTGCGGAGGGGATAGCTCGTGAGAAGCGAGGGGTTGGGGGCACCGCCTCCGGAAAGGCCGCCGCCGACAGCGAGGAGGGGATTGAGGTCGGTGATAGGCAGCTGCTGCATCTCCTCGTAGAGCTCCTGCACGAGCTTCAGCCAGTAGTCGAGGCAGATTTTGAAAATTTCGCGATCGTCGATCTGTGATATTCTGACGAGGTAGTAGTGTCCGTGCAACAGATAATCGCGGTTGGGAAGTTTCTCAATGAGCTGCAACGGTTAGCAAGAGTCAAGGCTGCGGTATAAGGATACATACGTTGAGATGGGCTCCGAAAAAGTTGCAGAGGAACAGAGCAAGATTTTGTATGAATTGCTGATCCCTGGAGTTGCTGCTAGGGTATGTGGATTTCAAGTCGAGAGACATGGGAATGATTTCAGCAATCGTTGTGAGGACTTCGGTGAACATCTTTACAAGCTGCTCGTCATACGAATTTGACTGGCCGGGGCCACCAGTCTGCAGACCACCAATCTCAGTCAGGCACTGCAAGGTGACATTTCGGAACTCGGGGGTCGGCAGGAAACGGGTTCGCAGAGTCTCGATGAGGGGAGTCTCGAAGATGTAGCCGAGGGGAATCCAGTTGCAAAAGGCGAGTAAAGTCTGGAGAGTAGCCATGATGAGGCTAGGCTGGTCCGCCGTGTTGAGAACTTCTTGGCAGAGCTGGAAAATCTGAGAAAATTCGGCGCACATGGTCTGCTTCATGCTCCTTGTCTTGGCAGAGGTCATCTGCTCGGCAGAGTAGTCGAATACTTCTTCGGACAGCAAACGCAGAATGATCATGTTGTTTTCGCAAATCGACAGACTGGAGTGGCAGGATGAGATGATTTCGTTGATAAACGTCGGCCAGTTGTGGGGCCATTCTTGCTTGAGGACGGAAACAAGAACGAGATTGAGCTTGTTGAGAAGAGTCTTGTTAGATTGCAGAGACTCCTCGGTGTTGGAGGATTGGATAATAAACTGGACAATGAAGTTGCGGATGCCTTGCAAAGTTAGCAGTGTACGAATCGTGTCTAAGAGCAAGAGCTGCAACGTACCCTGGCACTGGTCGCGGGGTAGAACCTTCCATCGCGTCAGAATAACATTATCGAGAACCTGAAGGCCGAGATCTGTTTGTACTGTTAGCGAATCTTATCGTGCGGGGGCGCGTAGAAACGGCCGGGTCGGGGTGAGGGGACGCACATTTCGTCTGCGGGTACTGGGCATCAGAAAGAATTTTGTCCACCATGAGCCAGGCATCGGGGTCTTCCTTGAACTGCAGAGCGATAAAAGTCAGTTTCTGGGACCAGGGAAGACGCACAACCGAGGGGCTCGATTTCGCTGATTGCAAGTAAAATAAACTAACCTGGTTCAAGGCATTCTGCGCGGCTTTTTGCTGTTGGTGGCGAGTGATGTCAGTAACGAGGCAAACAAGCAGAGAAGAACAGGCGGATGCGACTGCTGAGGAGAGGGACGAGGGAAAAGCAGCAGAGTAGATGAGATGCGTACCTGGTCACCGCGACCCTCGTAAAAGGCGCGGACCGTGGTGTCGAGCTCCTCAATGCTGATAGCCATGGCGAAGGAGGCGGGCGAGAGCGGGGTGTGTGGGTGAGGCAAGAATCACGGCTTCAAGCGCAGCAGCAAAAGCCGGCGAACGGCACAGCGCAGGGAGTGACGACAGTTACTGTCGGACGCGTCGAGGCTGGAAGCTCTCTTTTATTTCGTGGGCTCTTGCGAGAATAGAAAACAAGAGCAGTGCTGCTACTCAGGCGGACGAGGCAGCAGTTGGCTTGTCTGAGCTGAGATGTGGTTGGTGGTGGGAAAGAGAACTGGAAAGAAAACAACCTAGAGCTTGGTAAGGTGAGGAGAGGAGGTGCCTGGTAGGCTGACAACGCGCTGGCAGGTGAAGTAAATGACGGACAGACAGCGGGCCAGAGGCTCCCAGGCGCCCCTGTTGCGGTTGTATTTAGCGGGTGGCAGCCTGTCAGGCGGGACGGAGCGGGGTCTTCAGCGCTTCTGGTCCTTTGGTCTTCTAGGCGGTCTGCGAGCGCTCTTCACCTCATCGAGCACCTGAAGGTTGCTGTGTATCTAGGCGCTACAGCACCTGTACATCCCTGTAGAGCAGGCGAGCATGCAGGTAAATCAGCCGCCTGTGATTGCTTTCATCAACCTCCGCACCCCCCCTTCCAAGTACAGATACTTGGAAGGCAAAAGGCGGGGCTTGCAGCCTGACCTATCGCCGGCGCATGCTAGCCACCGTTGCCACACCAATGTGCCCTTTCCGCCACTCTTTGCACCACCGAGTCGCCTGCGCCACACCCGCGCAGGTATCACTACACACGCTATACTTACATGATGGGCTCACGCTATCTCCAAACTCCGTCACTACCTACTGCCCGCGGACCCCCACCTTAAAAACGATTTGCTCGCCGTTCATCTCATGTGCGCGTGCGGATCTCGTTTTTGTTTCATCTAATAATAAATCATTGATCCTTCGCTCAAGCTGTTACAATGCGGGCCTTGTATCGGTAACTTCGTCATCCCTCGTTGCCCTGGCGCCCATACCGAAAGCAGCTGTGCGCAACTCGGGCCAAGCTTCGTGACACAGCGGCTACAAACGACCAGTTATTCGCGGATGCCAGGATTTGTAATACAGCCATCAGCTAGATTGCCACTGTGCAGTAGCCCTGTGCCATTTCATACAGTGTTATTCTTTTTTCCATTCATTTCTACTATATTCTACAGCCAGATGTTTCCAATCTATCCCAGGACACTTGCATACACTATTTTCCCTTTCACCAAGCTCTACCCTCAAGCTTTGTAGCCGCACTCGCCCAGCGACTCCTTGAGAGCGTTAAGAGCCTTGTCGATATCGCCACGGTTCGAATTGACCTAGTAAGAGCCGAGTTAGTATTTATAAAGCATTACAACTGCATTTTTTTACTTACAGCAGAGATACCCATGTGGCCGAAGCGAATGTACTTGGGGCCAATCGTGGCGTGCAGGCCAGCCGCAAAGATGACGCCCTTGCTCAACAGCTTGGGAAGGACATCCGTGGCGCCGACACCCTCGGGCAGGAAGATGGCAGTCATGGCGTGCGACTGGTCCTCCTTCTTGCTGGCGACGGGCTTGAGGCCAAGGTCGGCAATAGACTTCTTGACGTAGTCGGACACCTCGACGTGCTTGGCGATGCGCTGGTCAATGCCGTTGGCCAGGAGCTGCTTGAAAGCAGTGTTGAGAGCGTGGATGAGTTGAGGGGAGGGGGTCGAAAAGTAAGAGGGCTTGCCGGCCTCGTAGTTCTTCATGACTGTTGTTGCGCCGTTAGCCTGTTATTCATGCGCGCTTACTGAGGTCAGCGCTGCTTACTAGGAGTCCAATTCTTCATGTTGGCAAAGTAGGCCGCGGCGGGAATTTTGCGGTTGTGAGCGACGTCGACGGCACGGCCGCTGAAGAAGGAGATGGACAGGCCAGCAGGGGCGCCGATGGCCTTTTGGCCAGCGGTGATGACACCGTCCAGGCCCCAGTCGTCGAAGGCGAGCTCTTCGCAGGCGACACTGCAAACACCGTCGGCAATGACCAACGTTTCGGGGGAGACCTTCTTGGCGGACTGTACGAGCGTCTTGAGATCGAACAAGACACCGGTCGAGGTATCAACGTGGGTGGCAGTGACGAGCTTGTACTTCTTCTCGGAGAGGGCCTTTTCAATCTCGGCGGGGGAGGGGACGCCGCCGACGGGACCGTCCAGCTTGGTCACCTTGGCGCCATACTGGGTCAGGCAGTCGGCGAAGCGGTCGCCAAAGTAGCCAGAGCTGAGGACGAGGACATCCTCGCCGGCCTCGACGAGGTTGGCGGCGACGAGATCCCAGCCGAGGGTACCAGAGCCGTTGATGATGTATGGCTGGGCGTTGGGGTCGGTCGAGCGGACGACTTGGCGCAGGAGCGAGAGGGTTTCGCCAAAAATCTTGACAAAGCCAGCACCGACATGACTTTCACTAAAGTTGAGAAGAAGAAGCATATATGGTTAGAATTGTGGTCAAGAATGGCGCGACAGCCGCACAATATCTACCGCAAGTGTACGGTAACCGGCGCGGGGCAGAAAGCGCAACGTACCTGTAGTGGCTCATGGACTGGAGGACGGCATCGTCAAACTCAATGGGTCCGGGGATGAGCAGCGTAGGATGGGGAGCTTGGGAAGACATGTTGGATGATTTGCGAGTCTGTTGGTGTATGGAAGAGGAAGCAATGGAGGAAGGATGTAAAGAAGTGCCGGGGGTTGAAGCTATTATTCTGGCGCTGGAGGGGTAGCGGCATGTGGATGTCCGACGGACTGCGGGGCATCCCGTCCACAGCCGACCGGAGCAGCGCTGATGAGCTTCTTAGTAAGGAGAGCCGCGAAGACATGATGACCCAAAGTGCACGAATGGTCGAAATTGGGCGAATGCAGCGCTAATAAGCCTCTGTACCTGGTCAATGACGACAAGTTTTGCAAGTCGCCAATTGAGGCCGGAACGTTGGATTGAAACGTCGACGCAGCGCAAACGGCAAGTCGAAACGACAGAAGCGTTAGGGGAATTAGGGGATCAAGTTTTGTCAATTCACAGCGGCTTCAGCGAATTCCGGTAGCGGGGCAACCGCTACAACTCCGGTGCGCTTCACTGTAGCCTCACTGCCTCCCCGGCGTTTCCCGGCTACTCGGCCTTGCTGTGGGCAGGCGCCGCACTCCGTTGCCAACCAACCCTCTCCACATCAGCTTACAGTGGCCAGTCAGCCCACCACGACCCATTACGCAGGGTGCAGAGGCTAGCGAGTTTGATGCCTCTCGACTAATTATGAATCATACTGTATCGCTCACAAGTTTGGCCGCATCCAATTATACCACTGGTTGCTCAATGGCTTCTGCGGGCGTAGATAGGTCACAGGTGCTTCATCATTCGTGGGCAGACCCCCGGATTCGTCGACTGTGGCGCGATCCCTTGTTCTCGCAAGCGACATTCATGTCTTGTGACGCGGTGCATCTCTTCATCGGTCGTCACTCAGTACGTGCTGTGGCGCGATATCCTATGCATTTCCCCTCTTTCTGCGATTTCATTCTTCGCAGACCCTTTCTGTGACCGCCTACTAAGAATATCTCGTTTTCAACATCATGTTCTGGACTCAGGCCCTACTTCTCGCGGTTGGCATCTTTCTGGCACCTGTTTCTGGCAGCCCTCGTAAGCCTAAATACTGACTAATAAGCACGTACCATCTAACTAGGTCAATAGAATATCACAGAGGTGGCGCGATTTTACTCCTACAGAGGCAACTCGGGCTGCTGATTGAAGAATATAGTTCTCGCCGACAATATCCACAGTCTTCTCTGTCGACTTTGCACTTTCTGTTTTTGAACCTCGCCTCTCAAGTCCATCCAGGCACTGTCAGCTCCCAGGCGTCCCTTAGTAGTAGCATTCTTTCCAACACTGCCTTCGCTGCCAATCGACAAACCTGCACTCCGGCTAGCTCCCATCTACATGAGGCACGCCATCTTGCGACTGCTGCAAAGCTCCGACGATCCAACCTTGACTCGGGTATTCTCTCCAACCCAGCTCCACGCTTCCACGAGCCACTCGTACCACACTCGTGTGTCATCCGTCTGCCGCCACATGCTAATCTCTAGTTCAGTATCCGCTGGGAAGTAAAGAGGTTGCTATCAAAACGATCATTAGTTCCCAACGTGTCGACAAATAGTCATCTACCAAGTACCACTTACGTTGAGGGGAAAGAAGATGGGAAACCATGAAATCATGTCCTTGCTCTTCTCATCAATGCGCTCCGGGTGCGTGCTGATTTCAATCTTTTCGCCCCGTGTTTCCTCGACTTGCGATTCATACAAGGTAGACTCAAAATACCCTGCCAAGCCGTGAGTGACACCGCGGGTGCGGCAAACAAACGTGAGATGGCAGAAGCGTGAGTTGTGGTCGTTGGCACCAGCCGCACCAGCCATACTGCCGCCGCCGCCACCGACAACGCCACCAGAGCGTCGCGCTTCGACTCCCTGCAGTGTAGACTCAGGAATCGGGTGAGAAAACTCCCAGGCCTCTTGAATGCGCGGATGGTCCGGCACTCGCTGCGCATTGTAGTCGAGTGAGAACAGGTGCACGACCCATGGCGTTGAAAACGCATTTGTGTCAGTCGCAGAGCGCGCTAGAATATCTGCATGTAGCTTGGGCGAAGCAATTGGCGTAAAGTGCGCCGTGTAAGAGCTCGGAATAGAAATGCCCCGGGGTGCCATGACATGCTGGATGCCGTCAAGGCATTCTGGAGAAAGCTCGTTGTCGCCAAACGAGCCCAAAAGCTCCGAAATCAGAATATCCACCTTGCCATAGAGGATGCCATTGGCAGACTCGGAAATAACAGGGCCTTTCCAGTGTCTCATGTCTGTCTTGACGACCTTGACACGCCCGTCCCAGACATTCTGGTTTTGACGCAGCAGATAAACGTAAGCATTGGGGTTCTTTTCAACAGCCCAAATCTCCACTTCCACATTGGCGTATTCGGCAGCCTTGAGTGCTCGAGTAACGAGTGGTCCACGGCCTGAGCCCGCCACGGCAATGACAACGACGCCCTCCTTTGAGGTCGGCTTATTGAGCTTCTTCCACTCAATCAGAGCCTCCATTGTAGCAGCCTCATACTGATTATACTTGACGGGGTCGCCCTCGAACACCTCGTATGTCGCAGACTCAAGATTATCCGATAGCGGCTGCAGTGGCGACTGCAGCCAATCCTGAAAGCTTGTAAGCATTGGCGACTCAAATATCGTGAGCGGTGGCTGTCCCGACTCTAGCCATCGCATATACTCAATGTACGGGGACGGCTTGTCATTTTCTTCGGAGGCAGGCTCATTCTCACGATCTGCGCCCGAGAGCGGTGGAAAGCCACCTCCAAAGATGACGCTCTGCGCATTGCCTTTGATATGAGAAACGCGAGGTCCCGTATTCCACATCAGGAGACCGGGAGTACTCTTGAGCTTCATGTAAGCATATATCATGGCTCGGTGATGTTTGGAAAGCGATGGGTTGCCAGTAGCATTTGTCTGAAAGATCGCTGGTGTAAATATGAGGTACATGAGAGGTTCTGAGAACCAGCGGTCCTGCAGAGCCTTTTCAGGCATCACTTTCGGAATCTTCAGGGCTATAGCTTGTTAGTCAAAAGACGGCCTAACCAGACAGTAGACTCCCTTACCCAGGAAAAGTCTCAAGTTGTAATTGCAGATACTTCTCACACTGTGCCAAGAGTCCCACGCTGTGAAAAGATCAATCTCTTTAGAGATTGGTGGGGTCTTTGACACAGGGTTGAGACTGGACAACGTTTCAACGCCGCCGTCGATGCCTGGCTCACGGTACATGGGCATTTGCACAGCAAAGCTCATATTGGCTCCAATGGTCAGAGCTTCTTGCACGGCACGAGCGTACTGCGCCAGGCCAGAGTTTCCTGAACCTCGTGATCCGTCCCGCTCAGGCGGGGGGATCATGACGATGCGAAGTCCGCAGAAGCTTGCATAATTGATTTCAAGATTCAGGACCTGCCGCGAAACACTTGCAATGATTGGATTTGGTGATGATAAATCGATCCACGGGCTAATGCAGCCAGTGTATGTATTGACAGCTTGCGAAGGGAACAAGCCGGTGTCATCTGGGGTCAGCGGAGGGATGATGGGATCGGCCTGAGGAGCCGTGGCGATAGTAGTACTCTCGGAACTAGACTTGGCCAACAAATCAAGGTGATCTTGAACGAGCCTAAAAACTTGTTTCCTGAAGTTTTCGTTGGTGATGGGTGCAACTGCAAAGTTGAACTACTCAGTATTAGTTGTGCTCATCAAGATCGTGTAAGAGTGAACTCACTCCCTCGTTCAAGAGATACCCATATTGAAGATCGCTGAGAGACGCATCTCTAGTACTATCACAGTACCCAAAGGTAAAGTATGGGCGATCGTAGTCCGTTGTAGACATCGTGGCGCTGCAAAGAGAGCTCTCGCCAGTTGCGCAGTACGTGCGGAGGCAGTAATCTCCCGCAGTCTTTCAATCAGAACACGACCAGACAAACTCTTCAGATCTTGGCGCCGGAGCTGGCAAATAGACAGCCGGGCCACTGGCAAGAGCAATAAGGTGCTGGTGAGTTCTTTCCGAAAGCCGAGACGCTCCATTCCGCTTCGCTACATTTTCAGTCATGGCGACCCAGTGGGATGAAACGGGGCCTTGCACAGTGTGCGACTGACAGTGTGCGACTGGCGAGTTGGGCTACCCAACAGCGTTTTGTTGTGAGACTTGATACACAAGCATAGGCCAGCTGGTGGCCCGTGGCAAGAAACCTGCAGGCCTTAATAATGTTTATCAAAACTGAATTCTATCGGACTGCAGAGTATTATCTTCCATTCTAAAGCTTCGCGCCTTGCCCGATAGCTGGTGATACAGTGCGAACAGCCGCCTCGTCAATACTGTTGCCTGCTTATCGATAAAGATTTTCTAGATCTCTCGCTCGAAAATTTCAAAGTCAACAACCCGACCACGCCACAGCGCTGCTAGCGACTATACCCCTTCCAATTGCCCTTCGAAACCTGCTTACCGTTTGCAAAATTGGCAAGGTGGAAATATGCCCGATACCACTGGCGACAAGCGAAGCAGCGCCGATATCGACGGAGCTTCCAGGAAGAAGATGAAGAGGGATGGCAAAGAGAACCCGTACCTGGCACATATGTACGAGAACGGGGACGGCGATGACTACGAGAATGGCGCCGACGAGATGCCCGCGCACTCGCCTCTCGCAGGCATGAAGCGTCGCGCCACAACGGCAAAGCAGGCCGCCAAAGCCGAGGACATGGACTCGAATCCCTTCACCGGGCGCCCGCACTCGCAAAAGTATTTCCAGATTCTGCAAGGTCGCCGAGACCTGCCCGTCCACAAGCAAAGGTATATTCTTTTCCATTTTCTACGCTTTCTCTTTCATACTAACAGGGCGCCTGGCAGGCAAGAATTTCTTGACAAGTACCACGAGACCCAGATCCTCGTCTTCGTTGGTGAGACGGGTTCCGGCAAAACTACTCAGATTCCGCAATACGTCGTCTACGATGAGCTTCCCCAGCTCAACCGCAAGCTGATTGCCTGTACACAACCGCGACGAGTCGCCGCCACCTCAGTCGCCCAGCGTGTCGCCGACGAGATGGACGTGACTCTGGGCGAGGAAGTGGGTTATAATGTCCGCTTCGACGACATGTCGGGCCCCAAGACGTTGCTCAAGTACATGACGGACGGTATGCTGCTGCGCGAGGCCATGCACGATCACGACATGTCGCGCTACAGCTGCATCATTCTCGACGAAGCGCACGAGAGGACGCTCGCCACCGATATCCTCATGGCGCTGCTCAAGCAAATCGCGGGGCGCCGTCCTGACCTGAAGATCATTGTCATGTCGGCCACGCTAGATGCACAAAAGTTTCAGCGTTACTTTAACGATGCGCCGCTGCTCGCTGTTCCCGGTCGCACGCATCCCGTCGAAATCTTCTATACGCCCGAGCCCGAAAAGGATTACGTCGAAGCGGCCATCCGCACGGTGCTGCAGATCCACGCCTCGGAGCCCGAGGGCGACATTCTGCTGTTCCTCACGGGTGAGGACGAGATCGAAGATTCGTCTCGCAAGATTGCCCTCGAGGCCGAGGAGCTAATACGAGAAGTCGACGCCGGCCCGCTCGCCATCTACCCGCTCTACGGTACCCTCCCGCCACACCAGCAGCAAAAGATCTTCGACAAGCCTCCGCCACCGCTACGCAGGGGCGGTCGCCCGGGCCGCAAGGTCATCATTTCGACCAACATTGCCGAAACCTCGCTGACGATTGACGGCATCGTCTACGTGGTGGACCCTGGCTTCAGCAAGCAAAAGATTTACAACCCGCGCATCCGTGTCGAGTCGCTGCTCGTGTCGCCCATCTCCAAGGCGTCTGCCCAGCAGCGCGCTGGTCGCGCTGGTCGTACCAAACCCGGTAAATGCTTCCGGCTGTACACGGAAAAGGCGTTCAAGAAGGAGCTCATTGAGCAGACGTACCCCGAGATTCTGCGCTCCAACCTAGCCAACACGGTGCTGGAGCTCAAGAAGCTGGGCGTGGAGGACCTGGTGCACTTTGACCTGATGGACCCTCCGGCGCCGGAGACGATGATGCGCGCCCTCGAGGAGCTCAACTACCTAGCGTGCCTGGATGACGACGGCGAGCTTACGACGCTGGGCTCTCTAGCGTCGGAATTCCCACTGGACCCGGCGCTCGCCGTGATGCTCATCTCGTCGCCCGAATTCTACTGCTCCAACGAGATCCTCAGCCTGACGTCGCTGCTATCGGTGCCGCAGGTGTTTGTGCGCCCGGCCAACAACCGCAAGCGCGCCGACGAGATGAAGGCGCACTTTAGCCACCCCGACGGCGACCACCTGACCATGCTCAACGTGTACCACGCCTTCAAGGGCCAGATGGCGTCGGACCCGAACTCGGTGAAGCAGTGGTGCCACGACCACTTTCTCTCGCACCGACACCTCAGCAGCGCGGACAGCGTGCGCGCCCAGCTCAAGCGCATCATGGAGGTACAGGGCCTGGAGCTTGTCTCCACGCCGTTTGAGGACAAGAACTACTACACCAACATTCGCCGATCCCTGCTGTCGGGCTTCTTCATGCAGGTCGGCATGAAGGAGAGCTCGGGCAAAGTGTACAGGACCGTCAAGGATGACCAGGCTGTGCTGATCCACCCGTCGACGGTGCTGCGGACAGAGTTCGACTGGGTTGTGTACCACGAGTTTGTCCTGACGTCGAAGCAATATATCCGGACCTGCACGGGTATCCGCCCGGAGTGGTTATTGGTAAGTTTGATTGCCTTATATTTACTTGCTGCATGCTTTTGTTTCGTGTTTCCTTCTTGACCCTCTCTCCTTTTCCTGCTGCGCTGCCCAGGGCATGATTTGCTGACAAAACAACTTTTACAGGACATTGCCCCGGCGTACTATGACACCGAGAACATGGACCAACCCGACATCAAGCGGGCTCTGCTCAGGGCCGCGGAGAAGAAGCGCAGAAAGGCGGCGATGAAGGCCGACAAGTGATGCAGTTCGTGGTCAAGCTACATGCACGCTGAGGCGCCACGTTATGCCCGTGAAACCCGAGTTGGCTGGGTTGCTGCAATCGCTGGGCCCCCCCACAGACCCAATGGTTCTGTTTTACATCCGGAGATGTTGGGATCGTGTGCGCTGCATAATGCACTCGATGTCGGTTGGGGTCGCGGTGTCTCGAAGGGGGTGAAAGAGGTGTGATTGAGGAGCGGCGCTATTGGAGCAAGCGCACCTGGAACGTCATTTCTCTGTTTTACGCTTTTGGGGGTCACACAGGTCCTTTTTTTTTCCACATCAAGAACAGTCAGTTAGAGTATAGAAGCGGCCAGGCCTGCAAGGCGACTGCCACCCATTACAATCGAGTACATTATGTATGCCAAGCCGCGTATGTAGTCTCTCTTTGTGTGCTGAGTCAATTTTTCATTCAGCACTTCAGGAATTTGGCGGCGGCGGCGGTGATGTCCTGTCGTTGTTTTTTTTGACTACCTTGTCTTTCGTGGCTGAGTCACAATAGCCAGGAGTTCAGCCAACTGAAACCTCCTTGCAGCAGGGCTTGCGTGGGGTGAGAGGGGAAGTTCGTCCACGACGACCAGTAGTCACTTCACGGAGGACGCCCCGAGGGCATCCGGCAAGCCGGCGCGTGAATCCCGGCCATCTTGGCGTCATATTGGGCCCATCAATCGGGAGACGCGTTCTTGTCGTGTTTGCTGTGATAATGCCGGGGCATATCCGTCGGGCGGTGAGGATGTCGGATAACAGAACCGGGGGGGAGCAGATGGATACGTCGGTAGTTTCTATGAAACTGTTGAATATGCTTCGGTGCTCCGAAATATACTTACAAAGAGGGCATTTTGTCGAGATTCAATCTCAATCATTGTTAATTCATAAAGGTGATGCCTTGTTGGGTCTGTCATGCAGGAAACATAAATTTCGTTGTCTCCGAGCCGGTACACCCGGTGGTTGGATGGCCTGCAGCCGGGGTTGCTGCAGATAAAAAGACCCCTGGTTGGTTAATACGCGCATAAATGGCAACCAAGGAAATAACAGTACAACGCAGAGAGCTTGCTTGGATGAAGCATCCGGGTTGAAAAAAAAAAACACCGGCAATCGGCCGCCGATACCCAGATACAAAAGTACTGAGGCAGCCCGCGCCGCAGCGTAACGCGGAATGCAACACTGAGGATGGGTGGCTGCCCTGACCTGGCAAGCTTGTTCTTGACGCTTGCATCCGTACAGATGATATGGTGTGTGTGTGTGTGTGTGTGTGTGTTGGTG